>VUQH01061604.1:4175-25591 GCA_015106775.1 Etroplus canarensis | reverse complement strand
GCTGATGGGCACAAAGGGTCCTCAACCCTCATCTTCTTTCTCTTCTGCTACAACACTATCTCTTACCAAATTTCCACTGTTCTTCTTCTTCCCTCACCACCCCACACACACTCCCAGAACTGGCTGCTTCTTTAATTGGTTGTCCTACAGTGCTGGATCTTGTACTACGTGTGTGTTAGTGTGAGTGTCTTGTCTACATGTGTACATAACTATGGCAGTGTTTGACTGCTCGTGTATGTTTTTCCACATTTTTGTGTAATTTAACTCATAATAATTTTATGTTTATATGACTTTTAGATGATGACAAGGACAGAAGGAGGCCCCTAAGTGTAGTCTGTTCTCGCTCTTTTACTCTAACACACAGAGCGTATAAACACGCATCTTCAGTTCAAGAAGTTGCAATGCCTTGTTTATAATTAAGCTTTTTGCAGGTTGCAAAACACAGTATTTCATAAGATTTATTTATTTGCCTTCCACAATACACTAGATGGACAAAAGTATTGCATCACATCTCTTAATCAGTGAATTCAAGTGTTTTGTTCTGTCCCATTTGCCACAGGTGTAAATTGTGGGGATGGTGGTGTAATAGTTAAGGTGCTGAGGTTATGATTAAGAGGTTGTGAGTTCAAATCCTGGTCAGACCCCCACTATGCCAAGACCCTTGGGCAAGGTCCCAACCGCAAGTGTGCCTCTGTCTACCCAGCAGGAGAAATGTGTACCGGTAAATACTGGAAAGGTAACCTGCAATAGACTAGCATTCTATCCAGGAGGGGTTTAACTCCTAAGTCACTTCACGACACAGAAAACGGGATAAGCTCTGGCCTTATGAGTCAGTAGGCTTGTATGTAAAAAGCCCAGCAGACTTTACTTTTACCCATTTGCCAGAGGTGTATGAAATCAAACAACTAGGCATGCATAATGCCATTACGAAATTTTTTGAAAGAATGAGTCATTTTGAAATGGTAAATGAATTTGAGCATGGGATGCCACTGCTGCAACAAGTCAGTTCATGAAATCTGATCCCTCCTTGATATTCCTCAATCAACTGTTAATGATATTATTGCAAAATGTTTAGAAAGTGGCAGGCCAAGTAAACCTATAGAGTGAGGTTGCTGAGTGCTGAGGTGCATAGTACGTAAAAGTCGTCAATACTCTGCTGACTCAATAATGGCAGAGTTCCAAACCTCCCCTGTCAGGCATTATCATCAGCATAAAACTATGTGCTTGGGGCTTCATGGCATGGGTTTCTGTGACCAAAAAGCTACGTACAACCCTTACATCACCAAGCACAATGCCAAGTGTCAGATGGAGTGGTGTAAAAATGTGTTCTGTGGAGTGAGAAATCATGCTACTTACCATATCTGGCAATCTGATGCATGAGTTTGGGTTTGGCGAATGCCAGGTAAACATTACCTGCCAGGCTGCATAGTGCCAACCGTAAAGTTTGGTGGCGGAGGGATACTGCTGTTGGTTTGGTTTTCTACGGTTGGTATGGGTCCACACAGAGCCCTGACCTCAACCCCATGCAAAACCTTTGGCATTTACTAGAAGATTGTGAGCCAGGCCCTCCCATCCAACATCAGTGTCTGAACACAGAAATTATCTTCTGGTTGGATGGGCAAAAATTCAGACACATTCCTCGACACAATGTTTTAGAAGAATAGAAGCTGTTATAGCTGCAAAGAGGAGGGACAAGATCTCCTACGCCATAAGATCTCCTGTGGGTGTAACGTGTAGTTGTCCCAAAACATATGCCCATATAGTGGCATAGGTTTTGACACCATAAACCTGACATGGATCAGTTATACATGAAATAGAATGCGTTAAAAGCTGGATTTTTTCCAGACCTACACCAAATGATTTTTTTCACTGATTTACCAGTACCAACATATCACTTGACAGATTCAGAATTTGTGATCCAGCATTTGCTCCCACTCCATACTCAACTGATATGCCACATAAACAAATGAATGATGTTCAACTCATGCATTACAGTTGCAGAGGGGTCAGTCATGCCATGCATTACAAGCTGAGCACAGGTCAGATATGATTATTTTCATCCAGATATAATGCTGTTTCCACTGCAGTCAGCATCTGTTTAATATGTAGCTGCTGTATCTTCATTAGAGAGATGTTATTTATTTAGATCATTAATGAACTATATAGTTAAGATTTGTTTATTTTGTGAAGCTCCCATTAGCGAGTATGCCTTCATTAATTTATTCACAATCACATCTGCACACTAAAGTTTTTTTTTTTTCCTGTTTTTGTATTTTTTTTCTTGGGATAGACTGAATGATGTAATTTCATCTTCTTGTCATTCTTCATCTTATATGCTTGATCCAAACCTTTGTCAAAACCCACTGCCCTAAGATTATGATTTTTCACTTCATGAGTTCCCTTCATTCACTTCATGAATCTTTATGATTAAAAATGAAGGTGGTCCTGAGGAACATTTACATCGTGCCATCTTTGTAAAATAAAACAAAAAGCTTTGCTGATTATTCATTATCACAATTTGCACATGCCGTTAAAAAGTCATAAAAATCAAAATTCATTCTCTAGAGCTATAAATGAACAGTTAGTGCTTGTTACCAACTAAAACTGAAAAATGCAGCGAGACCAGACAACCCAGGAAAACTAATATGAGGAGCTAATTACATTGCACCTCATCTATTCCCCTCGTAACTGTGTCTCGATTTTACTTCTGAAACTTTCTCAGCCATGAAGATATTAATATCCACTCTCTGTGTGCTCTTTGCTTAAGTGCTCCCTTTTTCAGCCACTTTAGCTAAAAGCAGAAGTGAGCAAAACCTCGCTGCTCTTCTCATTCCCAGCTCTCCATCTTAGTTTGAAACCATTTCTCCTTTGACTCCCCACATTTCCTAACTCTTTTTAATGCCCACCTCTCCATAATGACTATCCTCAGTTAGGGCCCATGAGAAGAGGGAGTGTCTATGTTATGGTTATCTCATTCATACACATAACCATACTCTAAGTATAGAACTCCACTGAGAGCAAAAAGTTTTATTGAGAGTGTTGTCGCATCCTGCGTCTGCAAACAACAAATCACCTTCTCCCCATCTATAATACATATCGTCATCCCCTCCCCAGAGGCTTTATCAGCTAAATACCCCTCAGTTGGAGATCCTAGGCATAAGCCAATGTGTAAATTTGCTGTGCAGCTTCGAGGACACGTCGCACTGGGAGACAGCCGATAAAAGCTACCATTAAAACAGCATTTGGGGCCTTTTCTTTGTAATGGAGATGCAGGAACTGCACTCCTGACAGTGTCAGTAGATAAGCAAACCTGTGCTCTATGTGAACTTGAAAGAGGATGAAGGTTAGTGCAGTGGAAGGCTCAAGAACAGACACTACACGTTTTAGCACATGACGCAGCCGTGGTCCTATGCATTTGTATATATTACAGCTCAGCTGCTTGACACCAGCTTGTGTGTAAGTCCCCTTGCTGGCATGTGCTTTCAGAATATGTTCTTTATACAACACAGACTTTGTAAAAGTAATGGACAGAGCCATCATAAATTTGTTCATTAGTTCATGAAGTCCTGTGTTGCCATCTTGGTGTCTGGAAACTGGACGTGACTTGTGAGGGGTGAATATGACTGAAAAACCGAAGGTAAATGCAGGGTCACTTGTCAGTCACAACACAACCCAGCCCTACAACCTACCATGCTTTTTGTGCATTTGATTCTTATCGTGACCATAACTTACAACAACAAAAACATGTGCATGTGTTCAGTGAGAAGTGAAACTTGTTATTAAGACCTTAAACTCATTTGGAATCCATTTACTGGTGTCAGAGATCAAGAGAGCAGGTATTAGGCACTTCCGCAGTGGCTTCAAGTTACAGATGTGGAAGCTATCCACATCTATCCATAATCCATCTTTTATACACAGTCTATGGTAAGCAATTTCCTACCCCTGGGATTAATAAAGGATTCTGATTCTATGGTATACTCATTTGTGTGTTCACAATTTTTTATTGTGTGACTGCAGTTTCAGGTGGAAACTGCCGTGCAGTGGAGAAGGTGTACAGTACATTTCATTAATTCAGAGTGGTGACCTCTTGGGCTGCTCGCTGGTGTTCATCAGGTCTGCAGCTGAATCCTAATATCTCCACAGCTACCTCCACTGTCAGTGTAAAGAGTTTGGGAGAGGGAGGCTGTATGGGAATATGGAGGTTTCAGGGTCATTTTAGTAATACCTCTACTCCTGTCTGTCAGCGAGTTTGTGTGCCTGTGTGTGTATTGGTGTATCATTTATTTATTTATTTATTTTCCCAAGATTGTGCACTGGGAGTCCAAGTAAAATGGCTTCAGTACCTGGACATTCCCTTGGTGAGATGAGCTTAAGACAACGGGTTGAGCCAATAAAAGGTGATAGGTTATTAAGAGATGAGGTGAAAAGGTGAAGTCAAGATCAGGACGCAAAGGAATCAAAGAGGAAATCATGGGTTGCTTTGTGCAGCCTAGAAGATTGCTCCGAATCATACTGAAGCAGCTCTTGATTTAATAAGCAGAGCTGCGCTTTAAAATACAGACTTTGTTATCAGGCACTTGTCGCATAGCGGTGAAGATGTTTCTGTCCTTGCAGCACAGGGAATATAGAAAAGATTGATTTCACGCATTCACTCCTTCTGGATTAAATGAAATTTACACAACCTTAAAATTTCCATGCACACAAGAGGCCAAAAATAGATACTATTTCCTCCTTTTGTATGTTCTCTTGCCAGTGATTAGGTACAAAAAATAAGCCAGTTATGAGCTTGCACAGATTTTAGAAACCAAAAGCAGCATGTAAACATGTAATATCACCTCTGATTGAAAAATATTCCTCATGCCTTGTTCATTTTTACCAGAAATGAGATACAAAAAACTCTTAGTATGAACATAACATATTACTACAAGTGCTCATAAATGCAAAAGATAACTAATAAAAACTTTTGGAAATTTTGCTTTGGTTCTATATACACTACACGTACCTTCAGCTGTTACCTTGTATTCTCCCCAGGGAGTCACCACAGTGGAACAATCTCCATCAGAAATTTGGCAAAGGTTTTACGGCGGATGTCCTTCCCACTTCAACCCTTTATGGTGAGAGGGTCTTGTGTCCCCACCTGGAATCAAGCCAGGGACCTTTCCCTTGTAAGGCGAACGTGTAAACCACTACACTGTGGGGACACTGTTTCCATATGTACTATATGGACAAAAGTATTATGCAACACTTATTAAATTTAGGTGTTTTTCTTGAGTCCCATTACCACAAATGTATGAAGTCAAGAACTAGTCATGCAATCTGCCTTTACAAACATTTGTGAAAGAATGGTTCATTCTAAAGAGCTCGATGAATTTCAATGTCGCACTGTAATAGGATGCCACTGTTGCAACAAGTTTGTTTGCAACTCAGCCATGAAGTGGCAGACTGCTTAAAGTTAAAGAAATGTGGATGATGACTACTGTTGAGCATACTGAATAAAAGTTGCTAAAGCTCTGCTAGCTCAGTAACTGCAGAGTTCAAACCATCTTCTGGCATTAACATCAGCACCAAAAACTGCACATCTGGAGCTCAATGAGATGGGTTTCCATGGTCAGGCAGCTGCATGCAACCCTTATATCACCAAGAACAACGCCACGTGTCAGATGGAGTGGTGTAAACGCATGCTGCCCCTGGACTCTGGAGCACTAGAAGCATGTTCTGTGGAGTGATGACTCATGCTTCTTCTATCTAACAATCTGATGGATGAGTGTGGGTTTGACAAATGCCAAGAGAATGTTTAATGTCTGACTGCATTATGCCAGCTGTAAAGGTTAGTGGAGTGGGGATAATGCTATGGGTTTGTTTTTCTGGGATTCGCCTGGGCCCCTAAGTTCCAAAGAAGGGAAATCTTATTGCTTCAGATTATCAATATGTTTTGGACAATTCTATACTTCCAACAGTTTGGGGAAGGCTCTTTTCTGGTCCAGCATGACTGTGCCCCAGTGCACAAAGCAAGATCCATACAGGCATGGTTGAATGAGTTTGGTGTGGAAGAACTTTACTGGCCCACACAGAGCCCTGACCTCAACCCCAGCAAATACTTTTGGGATGAACTAGAATGGAGAACATAATCTAGGCCCTCCTATCCAACATCAGTGTCTGATCTCGCAAATGTGGGAAAATTCTCAAAGATACACTCCAAAATCACGTAGAAATCCTTACCAGAAAAGTGGAAGCTGTTATAACTGTGAAGGGAGGACCAACTCCATATTATTTCAGTTCAGTTCAATTCAGTTCAACTCATTTCAGTTTTATTTATAGAGCACCAATTCACAGCAATAGTCACCTCAAGGCACTGTACACTGTAAGGTAAAGACCCTACAGCATTAGAAAGAAAACCCCAACAATCAGATAATCCCCTATGAGCAAGCACTTGGCAACTGTGGGAAGGAAGAACTCCCTTTTAACAGGAAGAGACCTCCAGCAGAACCAGGCTCAGGGAGGGGCAGCCAGCTGCCTTGACCAGTTGGGGGTGAGGGGATAGAGAAGACAGAAAGGAGAGCAAAGAGACACACAGACTATGGGAGAGAGAAAACAGCATTTAATGAGATGCAGCAGTCACAAATAAATGCATAGGGAGTGAAAAGAGGTGGGTGGAGAAGAAATGCCCAGCACCTCATAAGAAGCCCCCCCAGCAGCCTAAGCCTACTGCAGCTGATCATAAATGTAGAGAGTGTGTCTGTCTGCCAAATACAAACTGGGAGCTGGTTTCACAGTAGAGGGCCTTGATTGCTGAAGGCTCTGCCTCCCAATCTACTTTTAAAAACTTTGACTAATGACTATGGATTTAGAATGGGATGCTCCTGTAGGTGTAATGTGCAGAAGGCCCAATATTTTTTTTCCATATAACGTAACATAAAATAGTCTTACTTATTCAAGCAATTATTACATTTACACCCACGACTTGACAGATAACCAAAAAGCTTTACAACTATAATAATATTTTTACAAAATATTTATAAATACTTACTATAAAATGTTTGTCTCTTCTCGCTTATATTTGAAATTTATGTTTCATGCATGCATTATCACCTAATTCTACTATGGAACCAGCTGTGGTTTTGCTGAAAGCACATAGCTTGATAAGTGGCAAGATGGATTTGTAATTGTGATTATGATCTTGCAAGGAAACCAGACTACAGTATATTTCAAAGTCTGTGACTGCTGATGTTATTCTCCATATTGGTGTCTCATTTTCCGTGACTATCATGTGAATAACAGAATGTTCTACATGCTCTATCGAGGATCTGGAGTTGCTTAAATCCACCTTTAAGTAAGTAGGGATGAGTTCAGCAGCCCTAGCTTTCTTAGCAATAATGTCAGCTTGTCCAACTTGTTTGTAACTGACAGGAATGATAACCATAATAAGACAAAATAAGACTTAAGTTTTAGAAAGAAAACAAAACAAGAATCCAATTTGGAAACACAGTTTTGATAACAACTCAAGACTTCATCAAGTACAAAGCTGATCCATAATTAACTGGTATTTTTGCGCTTTTCTAGTATGGAAAAACTAGCCTCCACTGAAGATTCTATTTCTGTTTGCATTAAAAATGTTTATAAGAAATTTTCCATATCTTCATCCTGTTTTTTTAAAGTCTTTAAAAAATCCAGGCGACCATTTTTAAGCACCCTGGTTGGTAATTTTCTATCAAATTATAGCATACCCTTACCTTTATTTAAATCACTAGGTTGCTGTAATGCTGAGCTTTTTTTGTAATAGATAATGAAGAAGATAATAGAAACATATACTAGAGATAAAAGAGAACAAGTCAGGCTACAGTTCAGATGGAAAGACTTAACCTTGAATCTATCCAAAAACTCTGCTCCACTTAAATTTGGAAAATGGTTAAAGGAGGCTTTTTATGACCACTGGGCAGGCGCTATCAATTGGATAGATGGGCTAAAGAGAGAAGCAGCGATAGACCAATAGGGGAACAACTGTGAGCTGGTCTCAACTACAGGGTGAGATTAAATCAGCATGGTGCTTGACAAGGGTAGAATGGAATGTTAAGAAGTGGGAGTAAAAGAGGTCAAAGGGTTGAGGAGAACAACAGCATGGTAGGTGGGTTGAGTGGGCAGGACACCCTGCTGACCACTGATAAGGATGGGTACCTGTGGGTGGTGGCACAAAGCTGCTGTTTACCTCAAGAAACACCTTCTTCAACAGAGAAGATAAAGCACAAGGGAGACAATGTGAATTTAGACGAAAGGATAAAAAGGAAAAGACTGATGTATGTACTAAATGTTATTATGTCTGTAGTTATCAAAGTCTTTTTATTTACATTTATTATGTCACATTTATTTGTGTTATAAATTGTTGGAAGACTCATTGCTTAAACAGAAATATGCCTCTCCTGTGGCATTTCCACAAATCAAAGATTAAGAACAACCACATTTTCTGAGTAATGATTATGCCTTCCAGAGAAAAGGGCATCATATGAAATAATGTCTTATTCAATATCACTCACTATGTGATACTGTTTGCACTACAAAATCGATGATAGCATTTTCCTTGTTGAATTATTTTGATAATGCAGTTAGAGAATGAGTTGCTACGGTCAAGAGTTCACTGACATGATCTAAATGAAAGTTTAGTTTTCAATTTGCTGAACCTAAATATAAGAGGTTGGGTTGTTGGGTCAATTCAGTTATATTTTGCCTGGCTTGGTTATTGATGATCATTATCAATAGGCTAATAATGTCAAGCATCTGTCCACGGAATATGTTTTCCAATGCCAGATGAAATTGTTGTTGAGGAACTAAAGTTTCAAGAGCTTATTTAGAAAAAAATTAAAAATTATTACTGGTTGGTGATAAGTTTCTGGATAGTTAATGCAGATAAGATAACGTGTGACCTCAAAATGGTGAACATTTTACAGGATATCAGCTTTGGCATTGTTGAGACTGTCCTCCCTCAGAAAATAACCAAATAGCTCATCTGTTTAGACTGGTATCAGGACCTACAAATACATTTCACTATTAAGTGACCTCTAGTGGCTGCATAACAGCTGTATGTAAAATGCAAAACCTTGCTTTGATCCCTTCTAGATAAAGTGGAACTTGGCACCTGGATACTAATAACCTGGAGAATTGTAACACTGTAAAAGGGTGTATTTTAATCTAAACCATGATCTTTTCCCAGATCTAGTTACGTAGCTTTTGTAAATGAACAGCATTTCTTCAATACTCAGTAAGAACATTACTAGGATTTTTTGTTGAGGTTCCTGTAAAATATGATGATCTGATGCTCTTATTCCCTTTTGTTTGTATTTTATTTAGCTAACCATAGTTTTCACACTGAAACAATGACGCTTGGTAGCTTAATGAAAAGTTGGAATGGAGAAGATCCGGATCATCCCCCAACACAGTATCATTCCTCTACTTTCCTTTCCTCTGCTGTCACAGCAAAGTGAAGTTCTGATTGTTGCTTGCACAGTACACTGTTTTAAGATGCAGTGCTAAAAAGCAATTATGTACTTTTATCCCCACCAAAGGTGAAAATACTTTAGCTGAGGCAGGGCTTTCTGAGGCTTGCTATGCAGCTGCAGGACCTGGGCACTTTGCAGTCATTCAGTCAATCATGAACTCCTCTGTATACCGAAGTATTCTTGAGTCAAATATGAGAGAACCTGTTGAACAGCTAGAGGTTGGTCAAAACTGGGCCATGCAGCAGGACAATGACCACAAGCACACCAGCAACCCAGTCAATGTCCAGACCTCAATCCAACTAAAATACTGTAGCAGGACCCTAAGAAAGCAGTGCATACAAAAATGCCTTCAAACCTCAATGAACTGAAGCAATTCTATAAACAACAATGGACCAAAATTCCTCCATAATGATGTGAGAGACTGATGGAGTTATATAGAGAAAACAACTACATGAAGTTATTGCTGCTGAAATTGGGTCTACAAGGTAATGAATCATGGGGTCCACTGAGTTTTCACAGGACTGCATAGTGTACTGTGAAAACTTTCTTTTTCAAATGACTGTATGATGAAAAATAAAATAGCCTCACACAATATGAAAATGGCAAGCTGTTTACAAATGCTAGTAAAACAGGGAAAGTTTTGGCAAACTTCTGAAGTTACCATTGTAGAGCCATATTTTCATATATGCTTATTTTTAAAACCACTGATGCAGCTACTTACAAACAACTACCCTTTGTAATAAAAAAAATAATTACACAAATATACTTGTTGCTAATTCACAACATTACGAAGGACTTCTAGTATGAGTATCAGTAAGTGTAAATATCAGCAGCTACCAAGTAGGAGCACACTGAAGTGTTTGGATAGCCTTTCCTCAGGTGGAGACACAAGCTCCTCTCACCATGGAGGGTTGCATCAGGAAGGGCATCCAGCATAAAACCACTGCCAAATTAACCAATGTGGATTAATCAGCTGTGGCAACCCTTTAGGGAGAATACAAGGTAGCAGCTGGACGTACATATATTATATGATTTATTTAAAAGGGATCAGGATATTTGGTAACATGACTTTAGTTTCTGCACATAACCAGGAAAAGCAGAGAGACAACAAAAGCAGGCAGAATAACAGTGTAGAGGACAATGGGGTGGGTGTGGTGAGTTAGGCGGAAAGGAGCCACTTTAACTAGGATTAGCGATAAATATATTATCTTCAAAAAATGAAACACATTATTGACTGGGCTCATGCATCACAGATGAGAACTCCACAAGCACACACAAGCAGCATGAAATATGTATCAACCTGTGATATGGTTCTCTTTTAGAATGATAATCAGCACCATGGACAGCGCAGTGCAGTAAAGACAAAAATCTAATTCCACAACCACCCGCAGACACAAAGTGAGTTTGGTCGCATGGCAGCCAATACCAACACCATCCCAGAGGGAATCTAAATTATGTTCCAGGACCACAAAGTTCACGCAGGCTAGACAAAGTTGTCATTGTACCACCGACTGTGCCTGAGCGTCTCAAGTGACTTCAGACTAGCTTAGCTGTCAGAATCTATGTGTTTCTGCATAGCAAATACTTCAACAAATGTTTCAGGGAGGATTTTTTTCTCAGAAATGTCAAAGGTTTTATTCTGTTTGTTTCTGTGTGTTGCCTTTCCTTACACATCAATGTGTAACACTTGTAAATATTGCCACCTTGTGAGAGAATACTTTCCAGTGATATAATCTTGCTACTTCCTGGGTATTTGCATATACCCTAAAAAAAAGGCTGAATTTTTCACATTGTGTTTCAAAGCTGCTTTACTGGCCACCACTTACAGGGTCACATTCAGCTGGAAACACTATTGAATATCCACTGCTGGCACTTTATCAACATCCTAATTCAGCATGAAAATAGCATTATTTTTCTTTTCAGGACATAACAGTTATAGCTGGAAGCAAGTGAATGCGTAAATGATTGAATACATACAGAAGGGGAAAAAGCAGTTTATGGTTGAGCAGTATAGTATTGAAATTAGGCACACAGCCTCAACTGACCTATATTTTGCCCTGCATGATGAGCTATCACTGAGAGGCTGGAGTGTAGTAAAGATACTGGAAAATTGGGGAACTGAAAATGCCTCACTGTTACACTATTTGCTCCTGATAGTCAGATTTCTATAGCTGTTAGAGGGCATTACCATGGCAACAAAGGATGTCAGTTTTGGGGTAATTTGCCAAAACCACAGATCCTGTCAGTGTTTTGGGGAAGAGAGTTTGAATTCTTTACAGGCAGCAAGACAATTGACATTTTTCTTTATATTTATGCAACTTCTAATGTTTTATTTTGACATTATCCTCTGGCCAGATGTATTCACCTCTGACTAATCACAAAGGATCAAAGATATACTATAGCAAATTGCTGTAAAATGCAGGGAATTTTGTACAAATGTACCGCTCTTTGTCAGTACAGTCATACTATAAATGCTGATGCCTTTGAGGAAAACAAGGTATATTATTCCAAGGTGCTTTATATTTTTAAGGGATAATATAACAGTTTTACTTTGATATGTGCAAGTAAAATAGGAATGTTACTTTTTAAAATCATCAATTTAAGTGTTGTGGTTGTTAATTCATCTACAGCTCGGTGAAAAAGAAAGTTTTCACAGGGCTCTATGCAGTTCTGTGAAAAACTAAGTGCATCTTTATCGCTTTAACAGAAATTAAGAGGGTAAGAAGCAGCCAGGTGCCTCTAATCAAATGATATTGATTAAATGATCATCACCAAGTGTGACCTCTGTAACAGCAAAAGTTTTGGCAGTTTGCTGGTCCTGAGCATTCATGTGTTAACACAATGCCACAATCTTCAAAGGAGTGGACATCCCAGTAAATTCCCCCAAGGTCAGACCATGCTATGCTCAGAGAAACTGAAAAAAATTTAAGAGCTACATCTCAGACTCTACTGGCCTTAGTTAGCATGTTAAATGTTAAAGTTCATGACAGTACAATTAGAAAGACTGAACAAGCATGGGTTGTTTGGAAGGGTTTCCAGAAGAAAACATCTTCTCTTTAAAAAGAACAACTTTGCAAACCTCAGCTGTTTAACAAACTGCAAGAATTCTGGAACAATGTCCTTTGGACAGATGAGGTCAAGGTAGAGATGTTTGGCCAGGATGCACAACA
This sequence comes from Etroplus canarensis, assembly GCA_015106775.1. NCBI lineage: Eukaryota > Metazoa > Chordata > Actinopteri > Cichliformes > Cichlidae > Etroplus > Etroplus canarensis. Next base: position 12,933 of record VUQH01061604.1, on the reverse strand, counting down.
CCACATTTGGCAAAAGCCAAACATAGCATACCAGCTGACAAACATGGAGGGGAAGAAGTGATGATTTGGGCTTGTTATGCAGCTGTAGGATGCGGGCAGTTTGCAGTCATCGAGTCAGCCATGAACTTTTCTGTATACCAAAGTATTCTTGAGTCAAATATGAGGCCATTTTTCTGACAGCTAAAGCCTGGCCTAAATTAGGCCTGGCAACAGGACAATGACCCCCAAAACACTACCACTACAACAGATTGGCTGAAACAGAAGCGTAAATGTGTTACAATGGCTCAGTCAAAGTCCAGACCTCAACCCAAATGAAATGCTTAAACAGGACCTTAGGAGAGCTGTGCATGAATGAATGCCCCAAAACCTCAATGAACTGAAACAACACTATAAAGGAAAGTGGAACAACATTTCTCCACAATGATGTGAGAGACTGAAAAATGCAAAAAGAAAACAATTACTAAAAGTAATTTGGACTAAAGACAGTTCTACAACCTATTGAATCATGGAGTGTGCTTGGTTTTTCAAAATTGTGTAGAGTTCTCTAAAAATGTTCTTTTCATGTGACTGTATTTTGTATTCAGACTTTGATTGCTGCAGTGTGATGTGGTTTCCAGTGTTTGTGTGACCAGTGGTTTTATTGGTTTTTAGATGCAGGGTGTGTGGTCCACACTGGTCCTTCCATAAAAATACTGATTATGAAAGACCCCTCTATTTCTCTTTTTTGTTTGTTTTTTCTTTTGTTTTTGAACAATATTCATGTCTACCAAATATCAAATATTTGCTTTACAATATCCATAAAGACTCGTAGCCAGTAAAGTACAGTCAAGGCTTTTTGGAGTTTATTTGTGAATTAGTTCTGCCACCCTTCATCTCACAAACAACTGAATGTCACTTTCAAAAATTCCAAAATGAAAGAAGAATGAGTTGTATTCATTGAAAGTTGACAGATACCGGGGCGATTCAATGTGATTTGTAAAAGAGGATCTTATTAGCATGAGATCAAATGTCATCTGAGTTTACGCATTGCCTAACGCGGGAGAACAGCAGTTTATTGAAAATACAAAGAAGTGAAACAATGTTCTTCCTCAGAATTCAATTGCTTCTGACATTTCATTGGCTGTACCAGTCACTGATAAAGTTAATAGCGTAGGGAGCTGGGAATTGTGCTTTCTCTGCGTCCTGACAATAGGAGAATAATAATCAATGTTGAAGCATGTTTGAGCTATGGCAGTTATTTACATCTGGTCTTTTAGCTCTAGTTTCCTACTGACAGAAGTGAGACATGGTCACACCACAGCTGCCTTCCGTTCTTGGCATTTCAGCTTTCAAAATACTGACAGCTCTCTCTGGGCCAAGATTTGAGCCATCTTGATATATGAATGATGCCTTATGTCTTTGATAATATTCTTCTTAGTATTTGCTGACATTCTGAATAGTTCATGCTGCATGTTCACTGTCACGTCATTTTCCACCTTCAAAAGACAGGGTGTTTGCTAGGCATCACTCTCAGTGGCAGTGGCTAATGCTGTACAGTTTTCACTGATCTGTAATGCTGTTTGGACAGTGACGCCTCTTTGATGGTTTAATTCTTTTCTCTTATCATTTTGACTGTCAAATCTCGCTGGAATCAGGGAGTTATTGCACCAAAAGCTTTGCTTAGTGTCCCCACGCCCTCATTAGATGAGTTAATAACATGACAGTCCTAAAATTACAAATTTCCTGGTTTTAGTGTTGAAAAGGTGCCAGATTATTCACTTTTTTGCATTTTATTGGACACTCAGCCTTCAATAACTTCTGTTAACAACCCAGAGACGTCACCAGAGATTTGGCATTTTATTTTTAGTTACCTCTTCACATTTTCAAGTATCCTTTTGCGAATTTAGATTTTGACATTAAAGTGATAACAGCTTCTGCGTCAAGTAGATATGAAGGTAGATGGAAGTTCAATTAAATTAGTCCCAAACCACTAATTTCCTTCCAGAGATATTTTCAAGTAAGCTAATTTTCAGGTCCATAATGATCAGAGTATATAATGCCCCAGACTCTTGTGCAATGGGAGTTAGATTACCTCATTTGTTAATAAAAGTCTTATCATGGCACCTTTTGCTAATTTTTAAAACACTGATGCTGAAGTGAGTACTGTGAAATGGGACAGGATTTTTGCCAACAACTAAAGATGTTTATTAAAAAATCATGACTTTCTATGCAAATGCTGCTCTTTCCTTTAAAGTGCAGTTAACTCACTTGTCAGATCTTTCAGAATGAGAGTAGCAGAAATTCTGAAGGGGATTGTAACACACATCAAACCTTCTGCCTGTTATTAAGCAATGGTGCCATGAAAGCTTCTTAATAATTTAACAAAAAAAAACATACAAAATTGCCAACAACCTTAAAATCCTCATCTGGATTTGCAACTACATCACATTTACACGCATTAATTTCAGCTGGTTCCTGTTAGGCCACAGCAGATCCCGTGTCTCCGTCTCACCCTATTACTTACATCCTCCTGTGCCACACCAACCCTCTTCACATCCATAAATCACCTTGTAGAACTCCAGCGTTAAAGGACAGCTGTTTATCACACAGCTGATTAATTCCAGCCTCAGCAATAATTTCCTGTGCTGACCCAACCCCGGACCACTGTCCTCTCAGGCCACATTAGCCAGAAAGCACCAGTCAGGATCACAGTGACCTTTGTGTTACTGTGGAAGTATTTCATCTGCTTCTATTTCACCTGCTCGAGAACTTTTAAAGCCACTGATCAGGCTATTCTTTCTGATTTGTTTATAGCAAAAATAAATGCAGCACTTCAAGCTTGGCCATATCCTATATATCAGGGAACCTCTTCTCCAGGGAAGCCCATTTTCCTTGTTACTCCTGATAAAATGCAGAGTATTTACTTCATGGGCTGCAATCTTGATTCTTGGTTAACATCACTCCTGTATTTTGCTCATTTAAACAATGTGGCCCTTCTCTTCCTACACATATAGACTACAGTACTGTAATGTTCTGTATTCTGTTTGAAGTCTGAAAGCCCATGGCAGTAGTGCAGATTGGCTGATGTTAAGATGACGTTAAGAAATTGTTTATTGTAGAGTTTGTCACCTGTAATGTGCAGTGGCTTTTCTGCACTGGTTAAGCTTTTAACAATATACCTAGTGTGTCTAGCATATACTCAGTGCCCTAACTGGATCAAAGTTGGAACAGGTCTAAAATGTTTTTCAGTGTATACCAAGAGAATAGAAAATATATAAATGATGGACGTACTTCCTGGTATAAAAAGTAAAGCCAATGTGGAAGTACCTCAACCCTGCATTCTTTCTCACAGCCTGCAGGGGAAGACTTACCTGATTTCAAAAGGATTGATTGTACAGATGTCAAAAATACCTCACTTGATCTGTGATGTCAGTGAACACCAGCAGTGGGAAGTAACAAAGTGCAAATATTTCATTAGTGACCTTAAGTAGTGTTTTCAGGTATTTTTACTTAAAGAATGTATTTTCCGAGTAACTTTTTTAACTTTTACTCCCTACATTTAAACAGAAGTATCTCTGCTTTATACTCTTTACATTTTTAAAACAGGCTTGTTACTTTAGGTTTAGCATAGCTGAGGGGAGTTAAATGATTATTTCATGTCACTGCATGTCTTTCTGAACACAAAGTAAATTAAACTGAATGGAGGGCACAATAACACACAAAAGACAATCCTATTGATGTTTTCATCATCATTGTTTATTACATGTGACTGAAAAAAGATGTAAAAGACAGAGATAAAAGAGGAAAAAAACCTCATTTGTGTATAATTTAAAACACGATACTTATTTTTACTCCTAAGGTGCAGAGGCAAAGTTGCCTATCTATAATGTAGGCAACAGCAAATAGAGCTAATTGCTTTAAACTGCTCTTTTTTTTTTTTTCGCTCTGCTTGTGTTCAAGCTGAGTTCTTTCATTAGAATAACTAAAAGAAGTTGAAATACAATTCCTATTCCCTTTTATTATTATTATTTTTCAGATTATGTGAATATGAAATGAGGCGCCGTTGGCACTGGACAAAAATAGCAGGAAGAAATGTCCTTCAAAAAGTTTAACTTTCAACTATTATACTTTGAGTACATTTCAGCGCCTGTACTTTTTTAGCTTTTACTTGTATAAAGATATTAAATCAAAACTTCAGTTTCTATCGAGTCTTTTTTTTGCACAAGTATCTGTACTTCTGCTTGAGTGTACTTTTACCATCTCTTTCTTGACAAGTTTATGGTCTCAAGTCTATCTGAATACAAAATAATGTGTAATTATGTCGAATTATGATTAAAAAGACATTAAAAGGGGTATTCTTTAGGAAGGGTCTACCTTGTCATGACTATGTGGGTGTGATATTTCTCAGTTATATTTAGATCCAATCCTCACTCAATATGCCCAGTTTCAAAACACCAAGGTAGTAATTGTGATCAGCTCAAGACTTCACTAGTGGATATTATAATTGTGGCTATGTACATATTTTGTATAAAGTCGATGGGAAGTAGTGATGCCAGAGAAAAATTAGTCCCCACATTGTACCTCCCTGTCCTGCATTGTTCACTTTATCCCTTTTTTAAATTAGTTACATCCAAATTAAATCAAATAAAGCTTTATGACATAAAAGTGGAAGAGTATTTAAATTGAAGATTTACTTGTTTTTTTTCTTCTATTGTCAAGATAATTGTAAAATGTATTACTTTATTGCAAGGGGGGCAGCACTGTAGTGCAACGGTGAATGGCTGAGAACCAGAGGGCTGCTGATGTGACGCAGGCCCAATTTTGGTTTGCAGTAGTTGGAGGACTGTGGAGACTGGAGCCACCCCCCCGAGCACTGCCAAAGTGCCAGTGAGCAAGGCACTGACCCCCCACCTTGCTCCTTGGCACCTCTAATGAGCTACCCTGTTCTTCTTCTTTTTCTTTATGGGAGTGGACGTTAGACATGCTTTTTTTTGACTGGACTGACATTCTGTATCATTAGCCAAAAAAAATTAAAATTATAAAACACAAAGTTTAAAGATACTCTATGTGCCATATTTTTTTTAAGTAAAATATATAGTATTTATTTAAGGAAATTTGCAACAAGCCATCCAACACTGAATAAGCCTTATTTCCCCATTTTTAAGGCAAATCTGGAAGTACCTTTGGTTGCATTTATTACAACTCTCATAAGAGGTAATATTTCTGGAAAAGAAAGCCAAAAACTTTGTACACTAAAATTCTGACGTACTTGTCACTTAGTCTGTAGGGATATTACTACTGCTCATACAGTACTCAATAAAACAACTGTTTATGCCTGCATTTTAGGAAAGGCTTGTCACATGAGTATATAATTCTGTCATATGGTCTTCTAGCTTTTCATGGCACATGGGACTAATGCTGCATTGATTTGGCACATTTAGTGCCATAAGTTCAAATGCTTGCCAAATAGAGCAGAACTGGTGTATCACACACACAAACATCCACTAACATACACAAACACACGCACACACATGTATGTATGTGTGTATATATATATATATATATATATATGTGTGTGTGTGTGTGTGTGTATGTGTATATATATATATATATATATATGTCAGAATATACCAATAACCAATAACATTTGCTTCTCCCTGTGCTGCAATGAATCCCTTTAATTATTCTGTCATTGCTGCAACCGGGCCTTAATCAGAGCCCTAAAACACTGCAATCCAGGCAGAATATATAGAAAAGAGAGAAAAATAAAGGCAAGTATAAAAGTTATTTGAGAAAAATTTTGACTGTTAACCATCGAGCTAACACAGAAAGACAACCACTCATGCTCACATTCACACCTACAGCAAATTTAGAACCTTCAATTAACCTAACAGCGTGTCTTTGGCAGGAACCCAGATTACCTGGAAAGAACCCCCACAGGCACAGGGAGAACACGCAAATGCTACACATAAAGGCCTCAGCCAGCCAGATGGATTCGAACGCAAAACCTTTCTGTTAGAAGGCAACAGCACTACTTTTAAGACATTATTTGAATAATTTGTAAGTAGTTATTAATTAAAAATAAGTCATTTGGTTAGGTTTAGGTGTTAATAATGAGTGGGTTAGGTGTAGAAAAAGACCATGAATTGGGTTAAAATACAACAGATGCCATGTATTTTAAAGCTTTTTTCTTGGTCACCATTGTCACACCTCCCTGCTTTCTGTTGACAAAATACGTGTTTCTGACACAAAATATAGTTCTTATTGAAATACATTGCTAAAAATTCAAAGTCACTGAAACACACACGAGGCAATTTGTGACCATAAACATGAAAAAAATAGATTGCTTTGTCGTGACTATTTCACGGTTTGATGAAAATGGATTGTTCTATTGCTTTCCAATTCCTTGTAGGCCCTGCTAGCTGAACCAAATGAAACATTTAGTTTTTAAATGGTAGTGTGTGCAGGATTTTAACTCTTTCCATTATTTTATTTGGTTTTGATATATTGTCTTAGACAAAGGTAAAATATAACAACAAAAGTATTGAGTCACATGTCAAAATCACTGAATTAAGGGTTTTCACAGACATCTGTGAAAGAACTGTCAGGAATTTAAATATGGTACTGTGATAGGATGCCACCTTTGCAACAAGTCACTTATGAAATACGTCTCTCCTAGATAGTCCACCATAAACTGTAAGTGGTATTATTGTGAAGTGAAAGTGTTTAGGAACCACAGTAACTCAGCAATGAAGTGGCAGACCACACAAAGTTACAGAGTGGTCTCACCGAGTACTGAGCTGCATAATGCATAAAAGTCTTCAACGCTCTGCTGGCTTGATAACTGCAGAGTTCTAAACCTCCTCTGGTTTTAATATCAGCACAATAACTTCTTGGCATGACTTCCCATGGTCGAGCAGCTGCATACAAGCCTTACATTGCCAAGCACAATGTCACACGTCATGGTGAATCATGCTTCTCTATCTGGCAGTCTGACTGATGAGTCTGACTTTGGTGAATGCCAAGAGAACATTACCTGTTTGAGTACATTGTGCCAGCTGTAAAGTTTGGTGAAAGTGAGATCGTACAATGGGGTTGGTTTTCTACTGCTGACATGGGCTCCCTAGTTCCAGAATCTCACTGCTTCATCCTAAGCCTGTCACACCTTGACGATTTAACTAGCGTATGCTGACGCGTCAAAATTTCTCTAAAACACTGGCATACGCAGAACTATGATGTTTTTGTTATATTATAGATGTATACATATTACTAACTTATATAGAATGTTTTGATAACTTATGGATAACTCATACCAAAGAATGCTTAACGTGTTGCCTGCGTTCACAACTTATGTATAGCCTGTTGTAGCCTATTTGCAGTGTCAACATCACCATCATGCCGAGGAAAAACTCGAAGAACTGTCATAATTTCAAAGTTTATTTATTCATGGACTCAAACACAGACACACAACAAAGCGAGTTGATGAAGGCTTTAATTAACAACATCGAGTAAAAACCAATGCAACTGAGGTTAGCTTCAAACGCATGAACGGACAAGAATCAAAACAAAACTAAGGTTGGCCAACACAAGCGTGAAGCAACAACACAAGTGCTAGCAGTAACAGTCACTAGCAAAGGCTCCAAAAAAATAACACCAATCACTACAAAGGGAAACTAAAGATGAGTGGCTAAAGAGTCACTGAACCAAGTCCAAGCAGGAAACAGCACAGGCTCTAACTGCCGTGCAAGAAGCAATGCTTACAGTCTCTGAAGTAATTAAAGATTATACTCAGTCTCAAGCCTTGGAGTTACTGCAGACAGAAAGTCCGTGGAAGAACAATATCCAGGAATAATGTCGAAGGACATCCGAAGGATACTGAGGAAATTGAATGGTCTGGAGTTGGTTAATTTGTAGAACCGTAGATAATACAGGTGGAGATGAGTAGCAGCAGGTGAGTCTGTAGATCGCTGTCAGCTGGAGGGAACTCCCAGAGCGAAAAGCTGGCTAGGAGAAGGAGAGCGAGAGAGGAAGAGAGAGTGGCAGACACCTACTCTCAGCCAATATGGCATTATACGGCGGCTTCAAGTTACAGTAGAAACAAATTCAGGAAATGCTGTGGTCATCTGGAAAATGTCAACTACATCTACATATGTCAATATGCCTTGGAGATAAGTTCGATATAAGTTACACATAGGTTCAAAGCACATTACTCATACTGTAGGTTAGGAATGAGTTTTGGGTACTCTAGACATTATCTCCACGTATTTTGACTTATGAGTAACTTACAAGTAACGTGTGGGAATGTGTGTTAACGATCATGACTTACCTGCAACTTATGGCCCATGTATGTGGGACATATGAGCCATACGCTGGCATACATGGCGTAGTATGGCGACCTCGCCATACTACCACATATACCAGCGTGCTCTTAACTCATACAAAACTTACCACTAACTTATTGTAAATACACCAGCATTTTCACCAAATCATTGCTGCGTCAGCATACGCTGGTTACTTTTCTATTCCAACATGACTGTGCCCTAATTCACAAAGCAAAGCAAGGTCCATAACGACATGGTTGGATGAGTTTGATATGAAAGAACTTGACTGGCCCGCATAAGAGTCCTGGCATCAATTACAACTCCATATCAACGCCTATGTATTTAGAATGGGAGATCATAAAAGCTCGTGATGATAGATAGATAGATAGATAGATAGATAGATAGATAGATAGATAGATAGATAGATAGATAGATAATGTTGAGTTTAGAACTTTACT
>VUQH01061590.1:0-10714 GCA_015106775.1 Etroplus canarensis | reverse complement strand
TGGTTTTAATTTTTTTTTTTTTTTTTTTGTGAATTTTTAAGGTTAACTGGTTTTTTAATACATTTTTGGTGGGTTTAGGTGGTCTGGGAGCAGACACAACCTTTGGGTGGATGGGGTTTTGGTGGGGTGACAAGAGGAGAGAAACTGCAGAGAGGCATATAAGACTGCAACTCTGATTCCTGGTCACAATTCTGAAAAGTTATGTTTGGGGAGTATAATTTGGCCAGATTTCTAGAAATCAGAGCTGCTTCATCCAAAATGGGATGGATGCTGTCAAGTTTGCCAATTGTCTAAAAAGCCCACACCATTTTCTGGACACCACCGGGCCAGCCAGTCGTTAAGGACAATATGTGGCTAAAACATGCCATCATTGGTCAGACTGAGGATGGGACCTGAGAAAATGAGTCCAAAATTGTTTTGAATACAATATTATATTTCTCAATATTAGATTTATTATTAATTTATGAAAGTATACAGTGGTGGTTATGAAACTTTTTTTGACATGACCCATTTCAGAAGCTGAAAAAATATGGACCCCACACCACACAAAAATACACATCCAACACCCCAGAACTTTATCAGTCACTAGCAATGCATGGACAGCCAGATGAGGTTCTTCTGCAAAAGAATAATTCAGAGAAGCTTATTTAAAAAATCAAGAAGTGAATGTCTAGTTGATTTTGGGGGCTGTCAACTTATGTTGCAATGCTAAAATTTGTTCTGTGAATGTGAGCTTGTTTTTTTTTTTCATCTGTATGAAGTAAACATTTAGCTTGCTTTTGCATAAGATGAAAACAGAAAACAGTGGAAGAAACATCTGAAAACAAGTAAAAAATTGAACACAAAAAATACACATCAGTATGACAAAGCACAACATAAAAAATATTCTTCAAGTTAATCTGATTATTTTGATGTTTTTTCATTGGGTTATCCTTCAAGCACAATTAACACATTTTAAATACGGACATTTTCAGCTATTTTTCTGTAGGGGTTCCTCATCCATCTGCAACTTTACAGGAATCTAGCTATCATCTAAATATGAGTCTGATCTGACAGACTGCTGTTTGGTTTGAAACAGCCATACATTGCTTTTCTCTTCAACTAAAACAAAAGCTGTGTGCTGTCTCTTTTTCTCTCTACTCTGCCCTCTTTTTTCCTCTTTGGCCTCTCAGTATTTTTGACAAGCTGGCACACTCAAAGGGCATTGTCAAACCTTAGTTCATGAAATATAGATATAGAAAAAGATGTACAGAGACCAAGGAAAAGGAGTAAAGATGATGAATAGAAGGAATATGAGAGAAGTGTGAAAAAAGAAGGAAGACAGAGTGCGAGAGTAAGAAAAGAGATATGAGCTCTCTGTGGTAAAAGACAATAAAGTGTGAAAGGTTCTCCCTTTGTTGGATGTCCTCCCCTCAGGGGCTCTGTGACAGAGAATGCTGCAGAGCTCCAGTTAAAAGAGGAGAAATGACAGGAGCCATTTCTCCCTTTTTTTCTCTACAGCCTGTCATGATGGTTGTCTGTGTGTCTGTATATGTGAGAGTGTATCGAAGAGTTGGGGAGAAAAAGAAGAAGAATATGAGACAGACAGAGAGCAAGCGGGAGGAAGCCCTTGGGGTCTAATAAATCAGGCCTGCGTTGGACAGGAGAGTCCAGGAGAATCTTGCGTGGGAAGACAGGTGTCCATAGCATTCTGGGGCAAAGGTTACAGTCAGACATATCAGTCATCTCATACAACACACGCATGCACAACAGGGCTGAAATGTCCCAGAGTCAAAACCCATTTACTTGCCTTGTACCTCTTTACTATGTCACGGCACTCTGCCTCATATTTGATTTAAAATGAGAAATACTGGTGTGATCAAATAATGAGAACAAAAGGCAATACAAGCCACTTTTATAAACACTTTACCACTGATTATTCTGACACTTATTTTGTTTTAAAATGTTTTCCTTTCAGTTTATGAAGATGACACCCTGTTGGTGGTGATTTTATCTGGCATTAGCATAATAGTAATTCACAGACTGGAGTTATAGAAACATAAAATGTTTTTTTTTTTCATCAAGAAGAAAGAAATCCAGTTTTACACATGACAAATATGAATTAAAGACACAAGTTTGAGCAAAAGTTTCTGAGTGTCCAAGAAATCCTACCCAACGGTGCCTCTTATGCTGTTTGTGTGTGAGTGTGTGTATGTGTCTGTATGTATAGGTGTTTGTGTTTGTGCATATGCGAGCTCATGAGGTGTGTTTGTATACGTATATTCATATGTGAAAAATGTGTGTTGGTATAAGTTGCGAAACCCTGAATCAATACTTGTGTCACTGGACTATGCACAAGAGGTCCTGACAAATTGGAAGTTCATAGTAGTTTCTGTGATCAAAACCAAAGTAGTCATTTCTGTGTGTATGTACGCATGTGTATGTGTGTAAGCATGCCTTGGGGTTACAGATAGGGGAATGTTGCGTGCCTCTCTTTTCTGTCCTCCTTTTCACCCTTCACAGATGTAAAAAAATGAAACTGCTACGTGCCACAAATACGCACAAGCACAAATCTCACACACAGACAAATACACACATGTACACATGTGCAGACAGTCAAAGAGTGAAAGGTCCTGCGGAGTTCATAAGCTAGTGAATAATAAAAGCTCCACACTAGCTTGGGTTGTCTGTCTGCTGTAAAAATGGCCTATCTGTGACAGGAATATGATTTGTTGAGATGTGTGTGTGTGTGTGGGTGGGTGGGTGTGTGTTCATGTATGTGTGCAACTGGATGAATTATTTACTGTTTACTGAAGAAGAAACATTTAGGTTCCCAGGAGTGGTGTTCAGAGACAAGCCTCTCTCATCTGGCCCTCTCCATCCCTATCGTTACCTTCTCCTCCTTCCATCTTTCCTCCTCAACTCAATCACACTTTCATTAGCTCAGTCCTTTACTCAGGTGGTTGCTTCAAACATGCTGCTTTTGTGGGGTAACAGTGATGCTGCTTGAGAAGGATGGGAGTTTTAGCCACTCCATAGCCTTTAGTTCTATGTCTACGCCTGTCTGATCCCACTGACCTAGTTGAGAAACAATGTTCTGATAGTAAAATGTCTGCATGAAGAACATAGTAGGAATCCATTTGCATGTATTAAATAGTGGGAAGGGTTTCAGCGCTTCCCCTACATTAGCTGAATTAGCATCACTTCACAGACTAGACTCAGACTTACAGATTTAGCCTCAGAAGTAAGCACAAATTGCTTAAAGCCAATTTTAATCTTTCTCCTATACACACACAGAAGAGGGTGCAAGCAAATTCACACACCCACAGTCACATTGGCTAAAATACAGTTAATACACCCACTAATCAAGCGCCTATATTACCGGGAAGAGGCTTTCACACCTGCGGACCAAACTCCTTTCATCTAATTGGTCCACTGAGAAAATTGCTAAGCTTTTCACATCTGCAGGGATACAAAAATGTGTGAACACAGACACAGACACACACACAGGGATGAATACACACAGAGGCGGTCACTCTGAGCCAATCAGCGAAAAGCTCCTTGGGCAGTGTGCACAGTTCCATCCTTTCCTTTATCCATTCTTTATCCCCTGGTTCATCCCTTGCTTTCAGCTCCATCGGTCCCAATTACCACAGCCAGGGACCCCAATCCTTGGAACAGAACCTCAACACACTGAAACACACCCAGATGCACACAAATGCAAACCAACACATAAATGCAGTGCATTCCCCATAACCCAGCTTCCCCTATAAGAAACCAATGGTCCAAACTTTTTACCCTATATTCATTATATTCGTGTCTTTAGTAACTGATTGTGGTGTGTGTGTGTGTGTGTGTGTGTGTGTGTGTGTGTGTGTGTGTGTGTGCGCGTGTTTGGGGGTAGGTGGTTTCCCATCCGGAGCAGCCGTTGTGCTGCTTATTAAACAAAGCCTGTTTAAAGCTGTCCTAATCCTTTCCCATAGCCATCCCTGACTACACATATAGACACACACAGATTTCTGCACAGATGTTGAAGTCCAGTGCTCAGCAACACATTTTGTCCTCTGTCAACCCCTGATGACAAAGTAAGAAAGAGGGAAAGAGAGAGAGAGGGAGAAATGGAGGGAAAGAGAAAGTTAGCTATAAACACAACTTCATGCAAACACACACACATACACACATATACATACACTGCATACTGCTGCACTAGCGGGTGGCGAGTTTTATCTTCATTCCCAGATGGGCGGCTAGCCACCAGACCTTTAAGAAACTACTGTGCGTGAGTGTGTGTGTGTGTGTGTGTGTGTGTGTAGGATTATTTTATATATGCTTTAGAAGTCATTGTACCGCCAAATCCAACACATTCAACACAACTTTAACTGACAAATATTACTTTTAAAACATAATTTCATGGCATAATTGTGCACCCAGTAAAATTAGTATGACCAAAGAAGCTTGAATATTGTGTTTCTCAGTAATAAAGCTAGTTTCTAGTCTATTAAGCCAACAAGAACAGACAACTTATATGGTTTGATCTAACCATGAAATGCATCCAAGTTCCCTAATAATGTGTATAACTGATTCTCCTTTTTTATGATTAAAAAAATGTTTTAAAGCTTTTGCTAAAATTACAATATTGCAAAAGCAAAGATGCTCAAGTAATTGCAAACACATTACTGCATGGTACTTACCCTTAAATTTGCACAAATGTAGCAATTATGTGCTCCTGTTCTCTATTTAGTTCAAAAAAGCTGAAATCAGCTGGAGAAATGTAACATCACAATCTCCTCTAATCAAAAGCAATGATTTCAGTGTGTTACAGACAAATTGTTTTTGCTGAGCTTACAAAGTTATTATATCCAAACCTACCTTTTAAGTAAGAGGTGCTTAAACTGTGGCACCCCCTGCATTTCTCTTTTATCCAATGTGGATGACAGGAGACAGCGTGTGGCAACAATGAAAGTGTACAAACTGAACACACTCTTGTGTATTTTTCTGGTTAACTAGTATTGAATGAACAGTAAATTATAACAAGGCAGTGTTTCATGCTAACTAGCATAATAAACCTATGTGCAGAGGTGGGAAGTCACAAAGTACAAATACTTTACTATACTGTTACTGTACTTAAGTAGAGTTGTCAGATATCTGCTCTTGAGTATTTATTTTTTTGACAACTTTTTACTTGTACTCACTAAATTTTGAAACAAATATCTACATTCTACCCTTGACATTTTCAAAACATGCTCATTTCTTTAGGTATAATACCTTTAAGGGAAGTTACTGATTATTTAACTTTACTGCACATCTTCCTGACATCAAACCAATTTAAACCTAAATAAGTGAACAATAACACACAAAAGACAATCCTACTGGTGTAACCATCAACTGTGCCTATCTGAGGTAAAACAAAACAAAATAAAACAAGAAAAAGGTAGAAATGAAAGAGGCAAGAAACATAACTCATGTGGTGAATCACATTTTAATTTCCCATTTAGAGCAACAGGTAGACATTCATAGTATTGCTCTGGAACAGTTCAGGTCCTACCTAGCTGAGAGAACTTTCTGTGTCAGCCTTGATAATTTCTGGTCTTTCTCTGCTCCTCTGTCAATGTGGGGTCACCCAGGGCTCAATTCTTGGACATCTCCTCTTCTCCTTGCATGCTCCCCCTTGGTTCTATACTCAGAAAGCACAAATGTGCTTTCCACTGTTATGCAGATGATAGCCAGATTCATGTGCCTCTAAATTGGTGGACTCCATAAAATCATTAACTGACGGTCTTGGAGATGTCAAAGTTTGGATGGTATCAAACTTCATTCAGTTTTTTGAAAACAAGACGGAGATCATTGTTTTTGGTCCTGGTGCTACTAATGGGTCTCCCCTGTAGACCTGTGCCCTCTGGCACAGTTCAGTAAACCTGCTGTCACTAACCTCGGTGTTAAAATGGACAGTGATTTTAATCTTGACAGGCAGATCGGTGCGGAGGTTAAATCAAGTTTTTTTCATTTGAGACAGCTGGCAAAGGTTAAACCTTTCCTTTTAAAAAAAGAAAGGTTTTGAAACATTAATTCATGCTTATATGCTTCTATGTCAGTGTCTTCTAGTCATCCTTTACCCATCTACAGCTGGTGTAAAATGCCGCTGCACATCTTTTAACTGGTACATGAAAGAAAAAACACATTTCTTCTGTTTTAGCTTTACTGCTGGCTGCCTGTCTGTTTTAGAGTTCACTTTAAAATTCTTTTGTTTTTTAAGTTTTTGAAAGCCTCACCCTACCTTACCTCTGTGCTTTAACATGTCCACTCGCCTTCCTCAGTCACTCAGGTCAGCTGACCAGTGGCTCCTGGATGTGCTGAGGATGCAAAAGAGTCTCAGGGGGGACAGATCTTTTGCAGTGGCATCTCTCAATTTGTGGAACTCGCTACTCACTGCACATTAGACAGGCCTCCTCACTGACCATATTTAAAACATGTCTTAACACCCATCTCTTTTCCTTGGCTTTTGACCCAGTGTGAGAGTTGATTTTCTTTGATTCTATGTTGATTTTATTGTAATTGTTCTGTTTTTTATTGTTTTAGATTGCTTTTATGTACTTTTTTGCACTTTTATGCATTTTATATTTATATATCTTAATTTTTTGTCAATAGCTGCTGTTTTAAAGTGCTGTATAAATAAATTTGGCTTGGCATGTACTACAGTCAAGCACGAATGCAAAGTCACCCAAACAGAGCAAGGTTTTTATCTGCTTTGTTTTTCTCTGCTTTTATTCTTCATAAGAATTGTTCAAGCTGAGCACATTCGTTAGACTAACTGATAGAAGTTGAAATAAAATTCTTATTTCCTTATATTAATACCATCCTTTTTTTCTGTTTATCCAATTCAGGGATGCGGGGGGGACAGGAGTCTATCCCAGCTGCCATAGAACGAGAGGTGGGGAGAGAGACAGATAACCACTCACACTCACATTCACATCACATCTATTTAGAATCACCAGTTAACCTAACCAGTTCTCTCCAGAATACCTGAAGAGAACATGCAAACTTCATACAGATCCCAGCTGGCCCATGGACTCAAACCCAGGACCTTTTTGTTGTGAGGCAATGGTGTTAACCACTGTACTACTATGCTGCTGTATTATTATTTTATTATATTAATATGACATGCGGTAGCTGGAAAAAATTTTCTTCAAAGAACTACTTTTTTACTTTTATACTTTGAGAACATTTCAGAGCCTGTACTTTTTCAATTTTAATTCAGTAAAGCAGTTGAATCAGCACTTACTTCTACCAATGTTTTATTTTATCACAAGTATCTGTACTTCTACTTAAGTAAAGAATGTGTGTACTATTACCACCTCTGCCCATAAGCAACATAGCCTTGATAATTCCTAAAATGATCGCTCAAAAAACTAATTGTTTAGAAGTGGTGTTAGATTACAAATCATTGCATTTTAGAAACTTTAAATGGTCCTCTAAATGTGCTTCAAATGAGCATTATTTACAGCCCATACCCAGGACAAACGTGTAACCCAAAAAGATAAGTTCTGGAACATCAAACACCAGCCAACATAGCAGAAAAAAACACACACAAGGATCATCGATTGACTGAAGACTGATTTGTGTTTAACTTAGCTAGTTTTTTTTTTGTTGGTTCCATTTTGGCAGTGTTGGATGAAAGACTAACAAAAACAGACACAAATTGATCTATTACAAGATATATTACAGGGCCTGTATAAATGTTGGACTTTGAATTTAGTTAATAAATACCTGTAAAGACTGACTCAGAAGACGGTGATGTAAGTCAGTTGTAAATGTGTTTAAATAACAAGTCAAGAATATCCAAAATGCAGTGTGACCTCCTAATTAAGTTCATGAAGCTGTCAAACATCCAAAACCTTGGGCTGAGTTTTATTCATATGGTTTCACCTTGCAGTGGAAAGTTTCTGGACTGTCTGACGCCTGATAAGAAAGTCATTCCTTCATATCTACATGTTAGATAAAGCTCTTTATTATTAGCTGATGTGTGAGTACACAAATGCAAATGCATAATGAGGTTTATGTCTGTGGCTATTCGCTCACTAAATGTGTGAATGAGATGGGAAATGTGTTCACATCTGTGTTTGTCCACAGTTATTTGCTATGATATTTCCAGCTCTGGTTTGTGTGAGCCTTGCACACTGTGACATGGGTGATAATTTAAGCGCATATGCCCACCCCCACTGAGGTTGTTTTGTGTGTGTGAGTACAGGCAACATTGACCTATAAACATAATTACCTCAAAATGTGTCTGTGCTCTTGAGTCATCACTTATGGAGATTACATCCCCAGACAAGTTCCATGCATTAATACACACACACACACGTGTCTCTTTAACAAGCATAAACTAAGGCAGAGGTGATTCGAGAAGGGCTGGGGGCTGTTTGAAGAGCTGCTTCAGACAACATTGCCAATCATTGCAATGCATCTCAATGAAGAGTCCTCAACATGGACACAGCTGTCAAAGACACACACACTCACACACATGCATAGTAAAAACACTCACTCAAAGCTGTCCTATCAGCTGTGTGTTTTATGTGTGTGACCATGAGGAGCGTGGCCACAAGCTGCTCTTTGTTTCGAGACAAAGAGCAGGTCAAAAACATCATTAGTCTGAGACTGCAGGACACTCACACTTACACAAGTTGAACACACACTGTTGTCCAGATGCTAATTCTAATGCCAGCAGGGGTTCTGTACTTCAGTGAGACTCTGAGGCAATCACTCAACGCACAGTAGGATTAACATCATCTTTCTCTGTCATAGATACAAATGCATTTTACCGCAAAAGAAACCTTACATTTTTTTATGAAAGTGACAAAGAAAGAGAAGGAGCAAAATGAACAGGTATGAAGAAAAAAGGAGGAAGAAAAATTGTCCAGCATTTATTGCCCAGCTTTGACAAGCCAGAAAACTAAGCCATCTCTGTAACCTTTCCTTTACCAGCCAAAGCATAAATCACTGGAAAAGTGCAGTCACTACCTATGTGCACATAACCTCTCACAAGCAAATGCAAACACACATTTACAATTATGTTTCTATCAATTTAGAGAGATTTATATTATCTTGTATTCATCTCCCACTGCATACTTAACTATTATTATTACTTGATTGATCAATAACTCTTACCCTGAAGTTAATTTAGACCGAACCTTACCTCAACTTTATACATGCCTTAAACCTAGAATTTAACAATTTACGGAAAAAGGAAAGCCACCCCACAATGTGGCTGTATAAATAGATTCATGTCTTCACTCTCTGACCTCAGCTTTTAGAGACCCAAATATTGAATAAGAAACTTATTTTTTTCTAGTTAGAGCCAAACATTTTATTTTACAGAGTTAGGATATTTGTTGTTTTGCCTTAGCTGTTGTTGAAATGAAGCTGAAGTGAAGTATTGGTATCATCACCATATTTCAGATGATAATTAGAAGCCCTTATATCCACAGTCCTGTTTAATTTTTCCTCTTTGACTTTTTGTTTATTCTGTCTTCTCTCCCCTCTGCATGACTGCATAATGTAATCCCAATCAGGCCAGAGGAATGCTGTTATTCTGTTCTGGTGTCTGAGCCTGTATACACACACTCCACCGGACAAGCAAAAAGACACCAGTTCCGACACATGCACACAAAGTAGGGATCTGCTACTATGAGCACACAGAGTAGAACATAAAACCATGGAGAGAAGTGATGACAAAGGGATGTTACACCATTCTGTCTATCCTCCTCCACCTACTCCACAACTCTCCTCCCTTCCCCCATCCTTTATTCCCAGGCATCAAGGTCGGACCTTGTTACAAATGAAGCACTACTTCTCCTTTCTCTTATCCACCCCACACACACACACACATAAACACACACAAGGGCTGATAAATGCCTGCCACTGTAACTCACTCCTACCTGTGACATCATTAATACGACATACTGTCCACAATGACATCATTAATAAGAGCTGGGATGCTGACTCTCCCTTAATGGCTCTCTGAATATGACAGGCTTGACATATCGTCCATGTGGTGGTCCTGTGTTCGTGTGTGCGTGTGCGTGTGTGTGTGTGCCTGTGTGTGTGTGTGTGTGTGTGTGTGTGTGTGTGTGTGTGTGTGTATCTAGCAGAGAGGCCTGAGCATACATTGTTACCCGATTTACACTGCGGGCTGCTGTTTGCAGGGTGCCACCAAACGTCAGCCAGAGAAGGCTCCCTGTCTTTTCCAAGCAATTAGGGAAAGAGTTTCTGTCCTACCATGTGACACATCGTCACGCAGACACACATACACACACAGACTCTACTAGTTTGATGGCCTACCCTGAGAAGAAGATGGATTCTGAATAATTAGGGAGATAATTGCCGAGGTCGGGGAGGGAGAGAAGATCAATGACTGATCTTTGAGCAAAGTCATATGTGTTTCCGTATGAGTAGGGCAAAGTGCAAATATAAGTATATATGTGGTTAAAACTATATATACTTTGTTGGATTCAGTTTGTTATAAAAGTCTTGTGCATGCTTTCAAAACACCAACTAGCATCCTACATACAAAATAAAAATCTTTGTGGAAGTAAAAATGATGGTGGTATGTATCATCATCATCATCATCATCTCATATATATATATGTATATATATATATATATATATATATATATATGTGTGTGTGTGTGTGTGTGTGTGTGTGTGTGTGTGTGTGTTTGTGTGTGTGTGTGTTTTTTG
>VUQH01061587.1:0-13823 GCA_015106775.1 Etroplus canarensis | reverse complement strand
TTCGTCAGGGTGGGCATTCTACAGCTCGCTAATAGCTCCGTAAAGTTCACACAGAGCTTTTTTAGCATTAGCGCTGGGAGGAATGTAAACTCTGATAATCAGGGCGGTAGTGAATTCACGGGGAAAATAAAAAGGTCTTCATCTAACAGTCACGAACTCCACTACTGATGAGCAGTAGTTCGACACAAGTACAGAGTCCTTACACCATTCCGTGTTGATGTAAACACATACACCGCCACCACAAGTCTTACCGCTGAGGGTAGCATTTCTGTCTGCACGAAACACAGTTAGCCTGGCAAGCTGAGTGGCGGCGTCCGGAACACTGTCACTGAGCCATGTTTCCGTAAAAACAAGGACACAGCAGTCTCTACTCACGCCGTGAAGTTCGCTGGAGTCGGATGTAGTCCAGCTTATTGTCCAGTGAGCAGACATTGGATAAGATGATGGAGGGTAGCGCTGGCCGGCTAGAGTTTATTTTCAGCCTAGCACGGACACACGCCCGCTTCCCGTGCTTCCGCTTCCTCGAGCACCGCTTGTGATGTCGTCTGTCCTGGCCATCGGCGTCGGGCAACGCCGAGGACTGAAGGTCTGGTCCACGTAGCAGGCCGAGGTCACAAAGTTTGCAGAGTACATCATCGTGGAGGCGAGTGGCCGCATGGTCTCTTAGCTGGAGTATGGTCTGGCGGTTGTAAACATGGACACAGCTGTCTTTGATGTCCATGCACTTGAAAATCGGGCGCTAGAGAAGGATAATTATACCGATATTAAGGTATAATTACGACTATATAAGGATATAAGCACCATTTGTGGCTCCTGAAGTGGCCGCTGTGTGCTGCTGCCGCGCCGCCATCCGGCGCTGCCGCAGCAGCATTTTTCACACATAAAATAAGTGTTTGATCACTGCTGAGCTAAAGGAAGCAATTTCAGCCTAATCCCTCCTTCACTTGTACTTGCTCAGAGTCTCTCTCCTCATCTGTCTTTGTCTATCTCAATTTCTTTGTGCAGTAAATTACCCAGCTGGGCTCGAGCAGTGGTTCCTAAAATCTTCTATGTAACAGAGAAAGCATGGAACTACTACCCTTACACCATAACAGGTAAGTATATGGTGCAAACTTTTTTTCTCAGGCTGTCCTACTGTTTACCACTCATATTGTATCATAGCTGTTATGCAGAATGAGCCCTACTGTAACCCTCTTAGTACTTCAGGTCATGTGATGAAGCAGAAAATGTGAAAAGCGTCATATTACAAGCACAATATTTTTTAAAGGTCAGCTTCTCAGCTGGTTTTGTGAAAACAGTTTATTTAGCATTGGCAAATTAGTACAAACACTGACTGGATGTTTCAAATGAATTGGAGGAGTGTGAAAAGAAGATAAAATGTTTGAGAAGCTTGGAAAAAATGTGGTCCAAGACAGTCAGTCTTTTCTGCACATTTTAAAGAGAAAACATGCAGAACAAACACCTTGGTAAACACGTCTACACAGTTTAAGACATAATTAGATCAGAAAGCTCTGGTGCTCAGATTCCAGCTGCTCCATATGTAATTTCTGAAGGACTGATGAAGGTTACCACATTGATCATGAGCTGGATGTAGAGACTTTGAGAATAGAGCTTTTATAGCATCCTAGGCAAAATTTCAATTAATGTTTAAGGTCAGTAACTGCTATACATGAAAGATGAGGGAGGATTTTCAACATTGATCAATAAAGTATAATCTGAAACTGATTATGGTATTTCCATGTGGCTGAATCTTCATTCAAAAAACTGTAGAGGTTGTAGATTCCCAAGTGCCCTTAATGTTTTCATGCAACATTCAAGGATAACTAAAATGTGACAGTGATACAAACACCACACTATCAGTCACAGCATTGCAGCTTTGTTTTCCAGTTTCAGTTTGGTTGCAAAACACAAAAGCAAGTGAAAATGTGTGAACATGTCACAGATGTGGGACCAAGTTAAGGCCTACACATATTTACATATTTATTTATATATTTATTTGCTTACAGCCGGTGCTTTTTATCTACAACGAGCACAGCAGTGGAATAAGCTTCATTGCATGAATCACCAACATTACAAACAACCAGAAAGCAGGAGTACAATGATCAGTGTCCTGAACAGAATGTTTCTGTAATGCTTTTATGATTTTCATCATTAAAGAGAGGCCTTACAAGATGATGACCACAGTTATAAGGGAATGTAAAAACAAGTCAGTGAGGAGAGGTGATCTGTTGTATCAGATATGTGGTACACATAGTTATATGATATATTGTGGCCTTCACTTTTCCTCTCTTTCTGTGTATATTCTTTAAGGTGTGTGTAACTAGCTCTCTCTCTCTGTTTTCTTTCTGTGTCGACCTGATGTCTGCCACCTCATACGTTGTTCTGAAGAATATACTGTAAGTACCCTCAATATATATTTGTTAAATTTTTTTCACAACAGCGATCTTGTGGAAATATTGATAGCTAATTGAAGATCTCAGAAGAGATACAAATTTCTTTCTCTGTCTACACCATACAGGTAAGTGTAAAACAGAGACCCAAGCTGTGCTAATGCAGTAGTTCAGTGGATGTCTCCCTGTCAAAAGTGGCAAAAGCAGATACAATTCTTAAGAAGCTTGTGAGGTTAAAGTGTCCCTGTTATTATATTAGGTTGAATTTGTGGTTATGATACAAAATGCTAAGGAAACCTTAGTAATGTATAAAAAAACAAAAAAAAAGTTTTCCAGAACCTTATTCAGTTGTGAAAAACTAAGTACACTCTATTTTGCAAAAAGTTGTAGAATCACCTTTAGCACCAATAACTTGAACTAATTGTTTTCTGTAAGACTTTATCAGTCTTTCACAACTTTGTGAAGGAATTTTCAACCATTGTTCTTTACATCGTTGCTTTGTTGGAATTTGTTTGTTTCAATATTTCAGTCCAGTTGGGGTATGGACTTTAACTGGGCCATTGCAACACCTTGTTTCATTTCTTTTTTAGCCATTCTGTTGTAGATTTGCTTGTTTGCTTGGTATCATTGTCTTATTGCATGACCCAGTTGCAGTAAAGCATTTAGCTGTCAGACAAATGCCACTACATTTAACATCTAGAATACTTAGATTTACAGAGGAGTTCATGGTTGACTCAGTGACTTCAAGGTGCCCAGGTCCTGTGACTGCACAACAAACTCAAATCATCCCCCCTTCCCCTCTCTGGTTGACATTTGGTATGAGGTGCGGCTCATATGCTGTTCTTTTGCTAAACATGGAGCTGTGCATTATGGCCAAAGATCTCCATTTTGATATTGTGACATTGTTCCAGAAGCCTGTAAGTATTTTGTTCAGATGCAACTTTACAGACCTACGTCATGCTGCCAGGTTCTTTTTAGAGAGAAGAGGCTTTCTCCCGGCAGCCCTTCCAAACAAGCCATATTCGTACTGTCATGAACTTTAACATTTAACATGCAAACTGCAGCCTAGAGAGTATGAGATGTTGCCCTTGGGTTTTTTGCAGTTTTTCTGAGTGTTGCATGGTCGGAGACATCCATGCCTGGGAAGATTTTGGCATGGTGTCAACACACACCTGAATGTTCCAGACCAGCAAACTGCCAGAACGTCTACCTTTATAGAGGTGGTCTCACTAGCTGATGAGCAGTTGGACAGGTTCACTTGATTAGACCTTAATTGCACCTGTCTCCTTACCATCTTAATTCCTATGGAAACAGTAAGGGTGTACTTAATTTTTCACCGGACTCTATGCAGTCCTGTGAAAACTTTCTTTTTCACATGACTGTTCAAGTATAAGCATATAGAATAATTGCTTTGTCTAAAATCACTATTCAGACTTTCATGATCCTTAATTATTAAGTATTTTTTCTATTTGATAAATACTCAGGAATTTACTCTAATTTAAGTCAACCCACCTTTTGTTTGAAACATCTGACTGCTTGTAACATGTCAAATAATAGAAAAATGCCAAAATTTACATATTAAAGCATTTCATTTTTACTCCTTTTGGAAGATGTAGTGTCAGTTTACATGATTAAATTATGGAGTCATCTGCTGCATGAAGTGTACCTGCAGTATCTGGTGGCAACTGAATTCTGTCGGAGGCATTAGGTTTGTTACTGTCTGCAATAATCAAAACAACTTACATAGCAACCACACGCACACACACACACACACACACACACACACACACCACCAGACTCTCTGACCCACAATTAACCTTTATTACATCTGAAACTTTGCTTGTCACATTTAAGAATGTGATTAGGTTTAGCTATAGGGCTTCTGTTGTGCAGAGTTAGAAATGTCAGCAGTGTGAGTCACGACGCTTTGGGGTGTGGGGATAAGCAGGGAAAGAGGACAATGTTGTGACAGTAACGGAATGCTTGATATTGTCTCTGTTCATGTGTGGGAGCAGTTTGTGCTTATGCATGAGTCAGTGTAAATACACCCATGCAAGATTAGTTTTAAGCAGACAAAATTGTCTTGGTTTTTGACACTTTTGACAAGAAGCTGGAAATTTCTATTTTGCACGGTCACAGCTTGGGTCTTTGTTTTAAACTATACAGTGATAAACCTTTAGTAAAATGCAAAATAAAACATCCCTGAGGAGGCAGTCTGTGCTGAAAAAGAACTTTGAAAGATGATGGCGAAATAGCATGTAGGAATATTTTAACTTTCTGCAGAATACACATCATTTTTATTCTTACTCTTCAAGGTTTCAGAATGCAGAGGAAAAACAAACTCAACTGTGATAAACAGCTTGTTTTGTTTACCACAATGGTTGCTTATTAATTTGTTTTTACAAATGGTTTGCCATCTTTTTCTTTCTTAATCCACAGTGCTCGTTCCTGCCCAAATTTTCCATCCACATAGAGACAAAATATGAGGACAACAAAGGATGCAACGACAATGTAAGTAAACTGTGTCTGTGAAAGGAGCTTTGAACGGTGGTTTGGGTGTTTCCTTATAGTCACATGCTCAGTGGAATGCAGTATAGTACGAGTGCTCTGTACAGCTGCAGTCTATTGCATGAATGTCTCTGCAGGCAGATGGACTCCTCCTGTGTTTCTCTTCCAGATGGTCTAAAGGATAGTGTTTTATGCTGCATAGATAATTAAGTCCTTTAAAGCAAATTTGTGATTTCAGGCTCTACAAGTTATAGTAACTTGACATGTGTTTTTAGTAATGGTGGTGTGTTCCAACAGCTTCTGTCTTTGTTTTGATATAATCAAACTTGTAGCACTGTTTGTGAGCCATATGCTCTTCACAGACCACAGTAGAAAATTAAAATTTTTGTTTTATCATAATCATGAAATACACTGTTTCTGGTTTCCCCATGAACACTCATGTCAGCACAAAGGTCCAGTCAGTTAATCAGGCAGGCTCTTACTCCCACACAGCACTCAGCTTAATGTAAATCAGTTTACTGTTTCCTCTCTTTCTCATAAAGAAATACGTAAAGGAAATAAGCCAATTTAAATAAGCCAGTAGAATAGCGCAAGATGTACATAGAGTAAAAAAAAAAAAAAAAAAAAAAAAAAAAAAAAAAAAAAAAAAAAAAAAAAAAAAAAAAAAAAAAAAAAAAAAAAAAAAAAAAAAGAAAAAAAAAAAAAAAAAAAAAAAAAAAAAAGATCTTTGCAAGGCTATATGAGTAAAATTATCCAGACTGATTTCGCAACACAGACTTTCCTGTGAAATCCTATCATGTAATAATGCCAACAGTGAATGAGCCTCATGAGTCTGCCAAAAATGGCTTCACTTGGTGGACAGCTAATTTCATTTGGGTTGTTGGAATTACTAACTCTCTACGCTCCAATATATATGGGCATTAGTCATCAAATGAAAGGCTGCCAGCTCTGGGGAAGCTAAGAAAAAGTAATGCCAGGGTGGTGTGCAACATACCAATAGTTTTAAATGTATTGTGGTTGGTGGCAAGCAAGTTGACATCACTTTGTCTTGAAATGATGTGTGAATAGGAATGAATGCACAGAAGATGGCTCTCAATGCTTCAAGTGTTCTGTTTATGTGTCTGGGACATACCACACATGTACTCATGAAGCAAGAAATGAACAAACTGTCGGTGCTCATTGAACAATGTAAGGATGCCTTAGATTGATGAGTGTTTGGTCTGACAAGACAAAGTGGTAGAGCAGAGACCTTTTAGTTTAAATGTAAAGAATATAACTTTGTGGATAAGGACTAAAAAATATCTGTTTGTGATTCTGTTTAAATGTCAGT
The DNA here is from genome assembly GCA_015106775.1 of Etroplus canarensis. Classification (NCBI taxonomy): domain Eukaryota; kingdom Metazoa; phylum Chordata; class Actinopteri; order Cichliformes; family Cichlidae; genus Etroplus; species Etroplus canarensis. The sequence continues at coordinate 7,595 of VUQH01061587.1, read as the reverse complement.
TTGAGATACCTGTGGATATAAGTGTGTTATTGAAGAGTGTGTCATCTACTGGCACATACACAGAAGCACTCAGAATCAGTGACTGAATAATAAAGTGGCACTGCTTTGTATAACGTCTTAAGGCAACTAAAGGGGCTTTGAATTTTTTTTATGACACAAAGTAAACCAGTTCATGAGTTTGAGATTTGTATGTTGCTCTAAAGGCTGTTGTGAAATAGTAATGCATCTGTGAGCTGCTTTGTTTTTTAAGCTTTCACTAGTCTTTTCATGTGTGCATTCTTAAGACAAAGCTTGCATTTGTCCGTGCAACTTGTCTTTATGTACAACGAGAATGACCCAAATGCAGGACCCAAAAGTAAGTAGAAGTAGCAAAATAAATTACTTTTTATTAAGACGATGAAAAAGGCTGCAAGAAAAAATATGAACTGAACCCAAAACAGGCAAGGTGCACACAGGGGCACATAAACAGATGCTGAGACAAAAACTACAAGGAAGGACAGCACTATATACACACACAGAGGGCTAATTGGGGATTGGAAACAGGAGGGAGATGAGACAGGCTGAAACTAATCAAGATACTGATCAATCACAGAGAAGTAAAAATAAAAGCAAGGCATGAAAAACATAAGACTATCAAAATAAAACAGACATTGTCAAATAAAATAAAAAATGAAAATAAAACAGAAAATAACCTAAAAGTTAACTACTAATCCCAGAGACAAAGAAACTGACACTGCAACATAATAAAGAGGAAAAACTGTTGAGGCAAGAATGATAAACCAAAATACAAAGAACTCAAGCAACTAAATTCAGACAGCAAACTCCATGAATACTGAATTAAAATAAGTATATCATAGTTAAATAAGGCCACAAACGGGAATAAAACTCAGCATAATAATAATAGTAATAATCAAAATCTAGCACACTGGAAAAGCAGTGAAAACAAACTGAAATACTAATGATAACAAGACCCCATAGATCCCACATACTATAATACTGTACAATGTAAGCTCAAAAGATAGTGAAAAGAGAGAAATGCCAACTGTGTGAAGATGGAGGAAGGATGCAAGAGAATAAGGAAGGAAAAGCAAGGAATGTTGCAGAGGACACAGGAATGTACTTTTTGAATGGAGGGTGTGGTGACAGTACATGGCTAAGGTACGTTCACACAGATATACTGTAAAGACTATGTAATAATACAGAAGGAATATAGTCTTTGGGACTGCCCCAAATGAACTAGGGATTTTAGAATAGGTTAAATATTCTCATGTTGGAAAGGTAGGAATAGCGCTGTGGGTAATGTTAAGTACAGAGTAGCAGAGTCTTGGCATTTGGGCATATACAAAATGACAGAATGTAGGGACATAAGTGGTCTTGTAAATGGGTTAGAATAAAGTTACAAGTTATACCTACTGCCTTTGGGGTTTGCTTCATTCATGGGCACCAATGGATTTTCTTTTCATTTGTCTTTATCTCTCATGCAGTCAAATCCTGTTCAGTGTCAGATTGGTGCACCTATAAAATAGTTTATTGGGAAATTATTTTCTTATCATCATACAGATAACCTATCTATTAGGATATTTTTGCTTATCTTTAATTGCCAAAAAATGCCACAATATACAAACCTACACTTGTTTTATATTTTGCAGAGTGAAAGAGTGCTGATATCTTCCCTTTTTTCTCATCTGTTTACACAAATCCATTTCCTCTCTTTTCTTTTATCATCTTTCTGTCTTTCACCACTTCCTCAGAACAGCTTCAGATTTGTAACCTTGAAATTATTTATGTGCCCGTGTTTAGTTTGTGTTATATATGAAAGTGTTGAAGAAGCCTTGCTTTTGTAGGAGAGTACAATTTTCCTCATTTTAGTGCTCTAGCCTTGAAAATCAGTTAAAACAAGGGAGCTAATTGTTTGTCACATTTTTGGTTTTAACATTTTAATCCTACAGCAGTTTAATACTGTCATTACAGTCAAGCTTACAAACTGTGACTATAGAATAATTGATAGATGAAGGGATCAATACAAAAGCGTTCTTTACAGCATATACTCAATCATGAAATTGTAACACTTATATGAAATTCTATACACAAAACTACATAAGAAACAATGAAGGCTAACAAGATAAGTAGCAATAAAAAGAAGAAAATAGGTGGGCATCTGACTTTTCAACATAGGACAGTAATTGCAGGCAACTGTCATTTAGTAGTACCACATTAAAAACATGGAAAGAGCATCCTCTGCTGGTTATATAGACAATGACAATATGTACTAGGCAGGTACTAATGGCAAGGTACACAGTAAAGCATTAGTAACAGTATTAATGTGTTTCTAAGATGTATTTTCATGTGAGGAGATTACTCTGATTGACATGTAAAGGTTGCAGTGAACACTGGCAAATCAATCTTTTCTGTTTTCAGATCTTCGACACTGAGCTTAAGGATCAGGAGAGGGAGGTTTGCTTCATCGACATCGCCTACGATGAGATCCCTGAGCGCTACTACAAAGAGTCTGAGGTGAATTTGTGTGTGTGTGTGTGTGTGTGTGTGTGTGTGTGTGTGTGTAATTGTGTAAATGTTGGCTAACAGGAGTTAACACCACTGGAGAGGTGTAAGTGAGTTGCTAAATCTGGAAAAAGTAGTAAAACCATGTTATTCAGATGAAGCAGTACAGTGATTTTAAATAATATATAAAAAAGGTTTTCTTGTTTCTACAGGGAAAATAGTAAATTTAAATTATGTGGACTGGAGAGTTACAGTAAACTCCCGCTTGCATCTTCACTTTGCCTAAATGCTTCTTCCATCTCATATATGTATTTATCCGGATGCTAAAAGCCTTCAATGTCACAATTTAGAGTGAATGGGAGGTTTTCATAGCTGTTTATCTTTAATGAGCCAGAGTTGAGATTTTTCAGGGACAAAAGGGTTCATGCGAATGGTTTTTAATACTGGCATTCAGTCATGCCTGAAGGATTGAATTCCTCCCAAAGTCCATCTCCACTGGATTGCAGACACAATGTCATTTTGCATTAAGTGTATTAACATCACGTGTGTTCACTCCACAATTGCAGGACTTGCGATACTTCAAGTCTGAGAAGACATCACGAGGGGTGCTTCAGGAAGGCTGGAGGGACACGCAAGATCCCATCATGTGCTCTTACAAACTTGTCACAGTAAAGTTTGAGGTGTGGGGTCTGCAAACACGAGTTGAGCAGTTTGTACACAAGGTGGGAGGTCAACCATAATATGAATGTGGACCTTTTGTCATAGTTAAACTTCCACATATCTTTTGTTTTAACTTGACGTAATGCATATTCAAAGCTATCTTTAAGTGCTTAGCTATTTTTTTCTATTACCCAAACAATTCATTCATACTTAATGGATTAGGCTGGCATAATTCTGCATGAATTTTATTATCAAAAACTGCTACAAAAATACCAATATCCACAATCTAACTCTAGTGTGTGGCAATAAAGCCCAATACCATTCATTTGTCGTGAGAATATAAACATTTAAAAAGGTTCAGTAAAATTAACTTCAATCTTGAAAAGAAAGTGTTAATGTACCAGGCTTAATGTTATTTCATTGATGTTAAATGTTTCTAAATATGATCAAACTTCTAGAGTCTTGAATGTTTTTTTAATTAAACATAATGGTATTCAATAATAAAAGGTTAAGAAAGATGACAGACAGTCTTCGTTTTGTTATAGGTGGTTCGGGATGTGTTGCTGCTGGGACACAGACAGGCTTTCGCCTGGGTTGATGAGTGGATAGGTAGGTTCCTTTTAAATGATATATCATTAATGTATTTACTTTTCTTATCTCAGTGTTTGTACACAGTGAAATGGTGTTGGCACATACAGTCATGTGAAAAAGAAAGGCATTTGCAGGACTGCAAAGACTCCTGTGAAAAACTACAGTGGATATAGAAAGTGAACAAACCTCTGTTAAAATACCAGGTTTTTTTAATGCAAAAAAACCCCAAAAAACTAGACTACGATAAGTCAAAACTTTTTCCACCTTTTATGTGACCTATAACCTGTACAGTTCAATTGTCTGTTAAAATTAATAATTTGTTAAACCACCTTTTGCTTTAATTACAGCATTCAGTTTTTTGGATAGGATTCTATCAGCACGGCACACCTTGACTTGGCAATATTTGCCCACTTTTCCTGGCGGCAAATACACACTCTAAATCTGTCAGATCATGACAGATGACATGACATCTCTTCTGCACAGCCCTCTTCAGGTCACCCCACAGATTTTCAGTTGGTTTTGGGCTCTGGCTGAGCCATTCCACAACTTTTTTTCTTCTCGTGAAGCCATTCTTTTGTTGATTTGGATGTATACTTGGGGTCATTGTTATACTGAAAGGGGAAATTCTTCATCTTCAGCTTTCTAGCAGATATCTGAAGGTTTTGGGTCAGAATTGGTATTTGGAACTGTTAATCAGTCCCTCCACCTTGACTAAAGCTCCAGTTCGAGCTGAAGACAAAACAAACCCAAAGTAGAATGCTGCCACCACCATGCTTCACGATGGGTATGGTTTTTCTTCTGGTTAAGCACAGTGTCATTTTTATGCCACAAATTTTTTGGAATTGTGGTCAAAAAGTTCAACCTTGGTTTCAACATGACATAAAACATTTTCCCATGCTTTTGGGAGACCTGATATATTACTTTGCAAAATTTAGCTGGACCTGGATGTTTTTCTTTGTGAGAAAAGGCTTCTGTCTTGCAACCCTAACCCAGAGTCCACATATATGGAGAATATGGACAATTTTTGTCACAAGTACTGCACAATCAGTACTTGCCATAAATTCCTACAGCTCTTTCAGTGATGCTGTAAGCCTCTTGGCAGCCTCTCTGACCAGATCTTGTTTCATCTTTTCATCAATTTTGAAGGGACATCCAGTTCGTGGTCACTACACTTATATATTTTTACCATTTTATGATGATGGTCTTTGCCGTGTTCCATGGTATATGTATTTATGAACAATAACATCCCTTTGAAACCTTGTGAGCACTCTGTGAACCATGGCTTCTGCAATAGGATGCAACTTGGTAATTGTCAGGAAGATTCTACTAGGGCAGCTGAACTTTATTTGGGGTTAAACAGAATCACTTTAATTGATAGTTGGTGTATACCAAATTAACTGAATGCTGTAATTAAAGCAAAGGGTGCTTCAACAAATTATTAGTTTAAGGGTGTGCACACTTATGCAACCAGTTTATTGTACCTTTTTTTATTTTTTATGTTTCTCCCTAACAGAGTTATTTAAATTGTATAGGTTATAGGTCACAATTAAAGGTGGGTAAAGTTTTTGAAATGATTTATCATGGTCTTATTTTTTAGCATCAGAAAATGTTTTAACAGGGGAGTGTTCACTTTCTATATCCACTGTAAGTATATTCTCTTGCTTCCATAGAAACTACGAGGGTAAGTATTGATTAACTGATCATCAGCCGGTGTGTCATCCTCTATAAACATGTTGGCAGTTTGCTGGTCTGGAACATTCAGATGTACATTAACACCATGCCACAATCTTCCTGGGAGTAAACGTCCCAGCAAATTCACCCCAAAATCAAATAGGGCCCAGAGACATTTTAAAAAACCTAAGAGCTACATCTCAGACTCTACAGGTCTCAGACAACATGTTAAATATTAAGGTTCATGACAGTACAATTATAACAAGATTGAACAAGAGTGGCTTATTTGGTAAGCTTGTCAGGAGAAAGCCTTTTCTTTCTAAAAAGAACATGGCAGCGTAGGTTTGAAAAGTTACATCTGAACAAAACGCAAGACTTCTTGAGCAATGTCCTTTGGGCAGATGAGAACAAAGTGGAGATGTTTAGCCATAATGCACATCACCACTAGTGGCTAAAACCAAACACAGCATATCGATACAATTACCTCATACCAACTGTCAAGCAAAGTTGTGGAAGAGTGATGATTTGGGTTTATTGTGCAACCACAGGACCTGAGCATCTTGCAGTCATTAAGTCGATCATGAACCCCAAAGTACACTAGAGTTATCTGTGAGGCCATCTGTTTGACAGCTAATCCTTGGGTCAAATTGAGTCATGCAACAGAAGAATGACCCCAAGCTTACCAGCAGATCTACAACTGAATGGCTGAAAAAGAAATTTCAAAGTCTAGACCTCAACTAGACTGAAATGCTGAGAAAGACCTGCGTAAAAAAATAAATCTCAATGAACCGAAGCAACGTTGCAAAGAAGAGTGGGCCAAAATTCCTCCACAACTATGTGAGAGACTGATAGTCATACAGGAAACAATTACTTCAAGCTGTTGCTGCTCAAGGTGATTCAAGAAGCCAATGATTCATGCGGTGTACTTAGTTTTTTTGCAGGACTGCAGAGTCGTGTGAAAAGTTTCTTTTTCATATGACTGTACGTGGTTTCAAAATGTTTACATTTGAAATGCATTTGTATGTACAAACCAAATCAATGTCTGATTATTGTCTTTTTCATTGGCATGCATGAACAATCATTCAACCTATATCTAAGCTGGTCACAGCTCGTCCTGTTTATCCTTCTACAGCATGGAACCCCTTCTCACCACTAACCTACTAATGATAAACACTTAGCAGGCATGGTCAGACTTTGTTTCATTGAACTAATATGTTTGAATCTACATTCTTTCATGTTTCATGATAGAGATATTTTTACACACACACACACACACACACACACACACACACACACACGCACACACATATATATACTACCAGTCAAAAGTTTGGACACATCTTCTCATTTAATGATTTTTCTTTATTTTCATGAATATTTACTTTGTAGATTATCACTGAAGCGATCAAAACTATAAATGAACACGTGGAATTATGTAGTGAAGAAAAAACTCCGAAATAACTCAAAACATGTTTTAGATTTTAGATTTTTCAAAATAGCCACCCTTTGATTTGATTACTGGACACTCTTGGCATTCTCTCGATGAACTTCATGAGGTGGTCACCTGAAATGGTTTCCACTTCACAGGTGTGCTTTGTCAAGGTTCATTTGTGGAATTTCTTGCTTTAATGGGGTTGGGACCATCAGTTGTGTTGTGCAGAAGTCAGGTTGGTTGACAGCCCTGTTTGACAACTGTTAGAATTCATATTATGGCAAGAACCAGTCAGCTAAGTAAAGAGAAACGACAGTCCATCATTACTTTAAGAAATGAAGGTCAGTCAGTCTGGAAAACTGCAAAAACTTTGAATGTGTCCCCAAGTGTAGTTACAAAAACTATCAAGCGCTACGACAAAACTGGCTCAAATGAGGACCGCCCCAGGAAAGGAAGACCAAGAATCACCTCTGCTGCTGAGGATAAGGTCATCCGAGTCACCAGCCTCAGAAGTCGCAAGTTAACAGCACCTCAGATCAGAGCCCAGTTAAATGCCACATAGGGTTCCAGTAGCAGACACATTTCTACATCAACTGTTCAGAGGAGACTGTGTGAATCAGGCATTTATGGTCAAATAGCTGCTAAAAAACCACTACTGAGGAAAAGCAACAAGCAGAAGAGATTTGTTTGGGCCAAGAATGACAAGAAATGGACGTTAGACCAGTGGAAATCTGTGCTT
>VUQH01061585.1:3480-18635 GCA_015106775.1 Etroplus canarensis | reverse complement strand
TCTACGTGACCTCAAATCCACACCTTCTCCATCGAGTAAACGGAGCAGAAGACGAACAGTTTCTCTGTCAGTCACAATGCCATTCATCCAACACTTCTGGTGCATCCAGCGATACCCATGAGACTGTCCTGAGGTTTCCAGTTGTGCTTGTATAAAAGCTGCCACCTCTCCCACCTCTGTTTTGTTCTTTCTGCGCCAAAGTCTGTTGTTATGTAAAATCATTTCGAGAGTACGTTTGCTGATAGTAACGCCATGTGATTCAGCTAGTAACGCAAGGATTTCATCATTAGTAAAACCACGCTGAAAATACTCAGCAATTTGCGCATTCATGACCGGTATCTGTAGTACTGGTAGCTTAGCTGTAGCATTGGTAGCTGAGGCCTTCAGCTTCCGGGTAACAAGGAAATGACGTCATTCACGTAGGTTGCTGATTGGCAGAGCTAACTCAAAATTTCAACTTAACTCGAAATTTCAAGTAATTTTCTTGAAATTTCGAGTTAATAAGTCAAAATTTTGAGAAATTAACTCGAAATTTTGAGTTGTGGAGTGCATTTTTTTTTTTTAGTGGCGAAAACAAGCTTCCATATAAACTTCTGGGATATTGATCTTGTCAGTTAAGTAGCGGAGGAGGTTATTAATCAGTTTCAGCGGCTTTGGTCTTAATGAAATCAATAACAGGTGCACTTGAAGGGCAACAATCAGACGACCCCCAGAACAGGAATGATTTTACAGGTGGAAGCCACTGACATTTTTCCCCTCCTCATCTTTCAGACTGCTTATTCACTAGTTTTGCATTTGGCTAGGGTCAGTGCCACTATTGGTAGCATGAGGCGATTCCTGAACCCTACAGAAGTTGCACAGATACGTGCAATTCCGAAAGGGTTTGCTGTGTCTCCCAGCACAGTCTCAAAAGCATGGAGAAGATTCCAGGAGAAAGGCAGTTACTCTAGGAGAGCTGGACAGGGCCACATAAGGTCCTTAATGCATGAGCAAGATTGGTATCTGCTCCTGCCTGTCACTGTGGAGCTTGATTGGCAAATGCCATAGAATACCAGAATCGGCAGGTCCATAGCTGGCACCCTGTGCTTTTCAAAGATGAGAGCAGGGTCACCCCAAACACATGTCACAGACATGAAAAGATCTGGAGAAGTTGTGGAAAATGTTATGCTGCCTTAAGCATTATTCAGTATGACTGTTTGGTGGTGGGTCAGTGATGGTCTGGGGAGGCCTCTACAGGCTAGGCAACAGCACCCTGACTGCCATTAGGTATCGGGATCAAATCCTTGGACCCATTGGCAAACCTTACACTGGTGCAATGGGTCTTGGGTTCCTCCTGGTGCACGATAAGGCCTCATGTGGCGAGAGTATGCAGGCAGTTCGTGGAGTATGAAAAAACTGATACCACTGACTGGCCCCCCACACTCGCCTGGTCTGAATTCAAGAGAACACTTCTGGGACATTATGTTTCAGTCCATCAGACACTGGCTGGTCGCACCTCAGAGCAGAGTGTCCAGGAACTCAGTGATGCCCTGGTCCAGATCTAAGAGGAGATCCCCCAGGATACCATCCATCATCTCATTACGAGCATGCCCCGACGTTGTCAGGCATGCATATAAGCATGTGGAGACCATATAAACTATTGAGTTCCATTTTGAGATGCTACAATGAAATTTCGGCAAAATGGATTAGCTCGCTGCATCTTTTTTTTAAACTTTGATTTCCAAGGTGTTTTTGAGTAAGTGGATTTTCATTTCCATCAAATGATGTGGCATCCTTTCGTTACTAACACATCACCCAGTCCATACAAGAATAGATTACATGTAACACAAATACACGTGAAGACAAGAAAAAGGAGACAAAGGAACATTAAGAAGTGAGCTCAAAAAACAAAGAAATCTACAACTCCCTCGCAATTACTTAATCTCATACTGGAACCTTATACAGTCATCTGTGAAGGTAAAAAATGAGATGAGAAAAGAAAACAGAAAAAAGGGGTGGCTTAAAGTAAAAATAATCATAAATCATGCTTGATGTGCTTTAATGGCTTTATCAGCCAGGACCAGCAAAGACATCAGACAAATACAGCTGCCTTTTTGTCAGCAGAGATACAATATAATCAGTAGTCTTCCCAAACTGTCAAGCAACAGGGCCTATTGCTTTGCGCCATCAGTGTATCTCTGAAGAACGAAAGCAAGAGCACACTTGAGTATGACGCTATCAGGACCTGGGAAAATAACCAGCTTATGGCAGAGGAAATGATGAGCTAGCGACATGTAGACAAAGCTTGATGCATGCTGGGTAATTGAGACAGCATATTGCTGCAGTGTAACCTTCCCTGGGACATAACCATAATATAATGTGCTCTGGAGAAATTTTTCATTTATAGCAGGGTAATAGCACTCAGATCAGAACAATGACCCTCTTTACTTGGAAATTGGATAGGGTTTTACATTAATATGTAATGGTGTTAAGAATGGGCTAAGAATGGAATACCACAGTGAATGACCTGAAGTTTGTAGAAAGGAGAAACAAAGTTGGTAAGGACAGTTATGAATGCAGGTGGTATGTGTGTCTTAAATAGTGCAGCCTGATTACTAACATAATGAAAATGAAAAAGTGTTTTCTACAGTTACTTTGTATGAAAATCGTGACATGTTTTCAGCACATAATGAACTCTGTACTTGCAGCCTATGTGGCACAGTTTTGAGGAAAAATTACTTTCTTAGTTTTTATATACAAGAGATCAATAATCAGTTCCATGCTCAAGAGAAATATACCAAAGTCTGATTCACATCTTTACAGTCATTCACTATCATCCTAACCCCTAAAGAGTTGTTAATATTATGCTCACAAATAAAGCATTGAAAGGTAAGCAGTGGAAATTTCCTTATTTACCTTAAAGGTTTCCTTTAGCCTGCTCATTGCGTGTCAACTGGTTCCTATAAAGAATCGGTTTGACTCTAGCATGTGAAAAGACAAGGGTTAAAGTAAAATTGGCCATTTTGGACTTACTTGTCTTTAAGCTTTTCATGAGGATGATTGAACATGTAAACAAACATCTTAAACAGTCCCTCACTCCCAAACCATTTTATATTTTTTAGCACTTTTTTTTACCAGCACTGATGTTACCTAGAGAGATTCACAAACCTAAAACCCACACAGTCCATTGAAACACCACAGGCTATGAGTGCACTGATAAAGTGTACTCCCCAAGTGACTCCCCTGCTGCACCTAGCACCAGCGACATGCGAAAGATTGTCATGCCAGATTTGTTCGACATGAAGCGATGAGAAGGAAACATAACTGCAGGGAGCGTATGATAGAGATGAACATCCAATGTGGAAAAAAAAAAAAACATGAAAGGGGACCACAGAGCGGGGGTGTGTGATGTGCTTAACCGGTACCAGCTATACTGCATGCTGATTTACTGAAATATATGTTTGTATTAAATCATACCCTTTTTAATCATCAAAGTGTAGATGTATGCAAGTTGCAGTAACTTTACCAGTGTAAATTCCGGACTAAGGTCTTCTTAGGGCACAAATAAAAATATCTTCACACTGGCATGAGTCTATTTGGCTCATGGCATAAAGACTTTCAGACCAACATCACAAAAGTCTGTTTAATACGAGTTAAGCAACCATTAGTCTTGGTCTCGGCTTGGGTTGAAGCACAGCAGCAGCATTTCCAAACAGAGCCTTCTCCTCTTGTCAATACGTATTCTGTTCTATACAGTCAATAAATTGTTACTGTGATTGATAAGAATTTCAACCAGGCAGTTGAGAAAGCTGAAAAATGTAAAACTAAGACAGAAAATCTAAAGTTAAATTCTCTTTCCCATTAGGGACTCATCTAAACAGAGAGAAAGCCCTGCCTCAATCTATACATGGCAATCAGAAAAATGCTTAGGGTAAAGAGACTGTCATGGGTCCTTGTTATAATAAACTGTATGAAAAAGCTCCACAGGGAGGAACTCTGATAAAGCAGACATTTCCCTCATGTCTATTTATTTTAATCAAGAGGGAAAAAAATCTGGTTATGTAGCTTTTTTATCCCATTTTTTTCTATCGTTGTCTTTTGTGAGCAATGTAACCTTGAAAGATCTAATTCTTTTGCCAAATCACAGATACAAACACGTGCAGTCTCTATTCTTCTTACACCTCCCTCATCCTCCGCGTTTTCATTTTCACTATTGAGCCCCTACCTCTCCACCTCCGGCTCACAGCTCTTGATGAGTCATTGAGGAGAGATGGGGATTTGAGTGAAAACCCTGTACTCTGTACATCCATGGAAGCCAATAATCCACAGAAGCTAGAGGTGGCAGTGGAATTCAGCTAATACCCAAACAACTGCTATCAGCGTAGCTCCCACTAAGGTGACAAAGCCTTGCACAAATTTCTCTATTATTGTGTATAAACAGCAAACTAAAATCTCTGTAAAAATGACTATGCCACAATGTAATCCTGTGAATTTGATTGCTATAAAGAGAAGCAACTTGTCTAATTCTGATGGAAATGTAGTCATTACATCATGGGTGATTACTGAAATTAGTTGACAGCACCTGAGTCAGATATTGTAAACACTGGAGGAAAAAAAGGCTTGTACACAGCGATAGTTAAAGTGGATATATTGGGGCAAAAGAAATAAATGTTACTGACTAAAAAAAATTGCTGTAGGCTTTAAAGGACATTATTATAGTCTTTTCTAGCACACACAGTAACTTGTCCATGAAAAACTTAGAATTCCTAAATTTAAGGAAACAGAAAAGGACAGCAAAAAAGAGAGTGAGAGAGACAGAGAGAGCAAGCATGTCATGGAATTCTGTGCTTGCCATAATTATGGACATTAGCAAAAATATCATGTATTCTTTGTCACACTTATTCTGTGTTCATTACCTTCCCAAATGAGGTTATGTTTTTGGTTCAGTTTCTTTGTCTGTTTGTTAGCAGGGTTATGCAAAAAGTTACTGAAAAATCAGCAGCAAAATTTTACAAGTGGTGGGATTTTCTATTCTTTTATTTATTTACTTTTATTTAACCAGGAAGTCCCATTAAGATCAAATCTCCATTACATCTATATTAAATGGGAGCCATGCAAACTCAAAATAGATTAAAAATACAACAAGTACAGCATAAAATGTAGGATCTAAAGCACGATATAGAGTATACAAAAACAAAACACACTAGTGGCCTCAAGAAAAACATCCACATCTTCTTCAGTATAATCCTTATGATGCTTTTAAAGTCAATAATACAGATAAGAGTGCTTAAGTTTAGATCTTTCAACAAATTTCTCCATGCTCAGGGTGTGTAGTAAAATCTGTCAAAACACTTAGTACATTAAAAAGCAACCATTTGGACGAGCACAGCTAGTGACTACTGGAACTGAAACAAAGAAGGGTACTAAGGTAAACTGGAAGTTTATCTAGTATCACTTATACCAGTGATGGTCATCCCACCAAATCATAGGGAATGCACTGATGAGTTAATCATATTAAATAAAACAGTATATCAACATAATCAGCCACTGGCAAAAATATAACTCCCATAAGTTTTTTTCTTGCAATAAAAAGTAAAGCAAGATTTATTCTAAACTAAAACACAATTTTCACTTTGAGCTTAAAACAAGACTAACAAAGTAAGAAAAACAATCATCCAATTTGGGAAATGGAACCACCCAAGGAGCATATAAACAATAAGCTCAATAAAAAATGAGTACTAATAAAGCTACTTAGTTATTTTATTTTAAGTTATTTTTGCTGGTCTTGCCAGAGCTTGAAATTTTTAGAAGAGCATTTCATTTTGCAGCCTTGCAGGTTTTGACATGCATGATCTAATAGAAATTACAAGTATCTGATGAAACACAAGAATGGAACTCTGTGTATGTGCATGTGTGAGTATCTGTGTGTACTCTGTAAGTGTGTATGCTGCTCTGCAGGTGGCGAGTGGAGGCTTAATGAAAGGGCCAGTTGTTTTACAGCCTGATTTTTGCAGAGAGCAGATGGATCGGGCTCTCAGTCTCTCTGGTTTCAATTTTGTCCCACACTGCTACTGTCGCCCCATTTAACAGCCAATTTCCTGCCAGCTCATCACAAACGCGCACGCAAACAGACACAAAGGAGAAATCAGCAAAAACAGTGTGAGGTAGCAGACCACAGAGACACAGAAAAAGGCAGAAAAGAAGGTGAAAACTAAGAGGCATACACAAAAACAAATGTAGCTGGGCAAAGAGGATGACAGAGATATGGGCCTCTTTTGTGCATAGACAAGCAGAAAGCCATTTAAGCATATAACAGATACAAACAAATACATTTAGCTGTACACTCACACACAAAGTTAACTCCTGTAGGTAAGCACAGTCGGACACCAAGTTTTTAATGAGCTTGCTCCAGATGTCTTCCCAGGCTGCAGTGCATGAGTGGTTGATTAATCAAGTACATTTTACTAAGAAACACTGACAAACAGACTAATCCTAATTTATCACACAAACAAAGTAATCCCAAATGACCCCCTCCCTCCATTCCATTATCTCTCTCTCACACTCTGCTCCTGACCTTTAATATATTTCAGTATCTCTGAATTCATTTAAACCCAGTATTTTCTGTTTCCATTTTCAATGGTTCATCTTTTTTTTTCTGAGAGAGTTCATACTCACACACACCAACACCTGAGTGATTCACACTTACAGGAACACTTGCTTCATCTTTCACTTGCTCTTACACCCACAAAAACTGACACAGGGCAAGCCTTAACTACTGTGCAGCATACACACATGCTACAGACATGTAGAAATGCCCTCAGAACACAGGATTTCTTATTTTACCTCTCATAGTAGTGAGAAGTAGTTGGCCTCCAAAAAATGAACTCTGACTTTCCATCTTCACACTGTGGGCAGTAGACGATTACAATGGCACTCCTTTTTTCTAGCTTGCCAGCGGTGGTCAGGCTACACTCTGGGTCATGTGGTATTGCTGGCAGGCTTATGCACTGATGACATTCCACTGGTGAGTTATGGCTTTGCTGGATAAAGATCTGATGTCTATGCAGTGTAAGTGAAGCACCCAAAGTGATGGGTGGTGTGGCATAGGAATTCATGGATTTTAGGATCATGTTTATCTCAATGTTGTGATGTAACTTTCAAAGACTGGATAAAAACAGTATGTGAATCTGTCTGTTAACATTTTAAGTTTGCAGTTCACAAGGAGAATCTTCTAATATGACGTATGCCTTAAGAAAAAAGTGGATGATAGAAGACTTGTGATGGAAGTATACATTTGAAAATGGTAAAAAAATAAATAAATAAATTTAAAAAAAAATTCAAGTCAAGCTATTCATCAGTCCATGGACAAATGGACTGATGACAATTAAGTTTGGTGTATACCTCTTGATTTGACCAACCTGCCAAGACAAAACAAAAGTCCCAGTGTGGTTTAAAAGGGTAAATAAAACCTGTAGCTCCGACTGCCAGTAAGAGCTGTCAATCATAAGGTTATGCTCCAATTTTACAGCAACAAATTAGCAATTTAAAACAAACTTATATGAAAGGTGACTCTTTGAAATCAAATAAGGATGATAAGAATTACTTAAAATGGCACAAACCATCTTTGGGAAAACTTCATCTGCTGAGAACTTATTCATTTTACTTTATTCTCATCTCATCCACAAACACAGAGGGGACGGTACTCAGGACCTATACTGCAGCCAGAGAGCAGAGGGCAGTAGAGATGTTTTGACTTCATTTTAGGGAAGCTGCCCAGTCATCCGTGTTTTCTACAGTCACTGGATGTACTCATTTCTAATCCCTGGTCACTCCCAGGGAAAATCTCAGCATCTTCAGTTTTGCCACCTCAAGCTCCACCTTCCATCTTTTTGTCAGTGCCATGTCTCCAAACCATGCATCATAGCAGGTATCACTACCATCCTGTAAGCCTTCCCTTTCACTCTTGCTGCTATCCTTCTGTCACAAAGCACCCCTGACATCTGCCTCCACACACTCCACATCACTGCTCTTGCACACTATCCATTGCTTTGGATGGTTGACCCCAAGTATTTAAACTCATCCACCTTCACTACCTCTATTCCTTGCATCTTGACCATTCCATCTGCCTCCCTCTCATGTATGCACATGTACTCTGTCTTGCTTCTACTGACTTTGATCCCTCTTCTCTCCAGTGCATATCTCCACCTCTCCAGGCTCTCTTCTACATGCTCCCTACTCTCACTACAGATCACAATGTCATCTGTGTACATCACAGTCTACAGAGACTCCTGTCTGACCTCTTCTGTCAACCTGTCCATCACCACTGCAAACAAGAAGGGGCTCAGGGTTCTGCAATGGTGTATAAATTGTAATCTTATCTTATGATTTATATCTATTATCCTGATATACCAGACCATGTGAGTTGTGGTTTCCAGCAACAAGTGGTACAACTGACATGTAACATGACAGTAAAGCACCAGCAGGACCATGGAGAGTTATACCAATGTATTATGCAGTGACATGCCAATATTTTAATTCAGAGAAGCTGTTTACACATAAACATATGCATGCTCTCTCTCTCTCTCTCTCTCTCTCTCTCTCTCTCTCACACAAACACAAAACATGTCAGTACCTTCTGTGCGGACGGTGAAGGGGGAGTCCCCCAGTCTCTTTGCTGAGAACTGGCCCCCTAGAGAGGTCATTAGAAAGCAGAGGCTGAAGAAGCCTATTCCCACCACGAATATCCTGCAACACAGTGGAAGGAGACGGAAGGGATGAAAGGGGAGTTAAGACAGAAAGACATATTTATCAGGATGGGCAGGTAAATTGATGTTTTGGAATAGTAGTTAGAATATATGAAGATAAGGAGAGAAATAAGGAAGAGAGGGGTGGTAGATAGAGATTTTTGAAAGCAGACAATGGAGTGGATGAAAACTGAAAAGGATAAAAAAGTAGGAATGCAGGCAGATTAAAATGCCGAAAATTATAGGAGACATGTTTTTGTATGATAAAATGATTGACAGCAAGAAAAGAAGGAGGCAGGGAAAATATAAAGATGAGAAGATAAGAGAAAATGTGGAGAAGAGACACAAAGAGAGTCAAGAAAAGGCAGGTAGAAATTCCAGAAGGCAGATCATAAACAGAGCAGTGATCACACATAGAACAGAAGCATCTTGAAGCCAAAGGGCACTTGAAACAAAGCAGTGTTGTGATTTTATTTCTTGGCATACATCTAGAACAACTGCCAACATAAGGGTGAGCAGTTTGTCCCCAAGCACAGGCAAAAAAGGATGTGATTATTTATGTATTATGAAAGGTGAACGGGGGAAAAATGGGAAGACAAAAAAAGAAGGGAGCTGAAAACAGTTGGGTGTTAAGACTGAGTAATAAAGTGTAACGCTAGACAAAAGGCAACAACTGGTTTTAGCCACCCCTCTGTCCTAAATCACATAAAAACAGGTCAACAACAGTTGACAAGGCAAGGCTGTCTTCACTATTTGAGCTATTGTATGCTGAATCATCCTAAGATAAGTACATCTAAATTAACACAACACTACACTGGAGACTTTTCTGTTGTATTATTTGCAATGCTTTAAATGGGTGATTATGTTTTGAAATATCCAGAATCCTGGCTCGAATCTAAAAGATAAGCCTGACTTTATGGCATAAACTGCATATATATCCTGCTTTTTGGCATGGCACAGATGTGATGTTCAAAATGCACCACAGCTTTGAGGAGAAAAATAAAATGAAGCTCTGTGTCGATTCTTCCTTGTTAGACGACCATGAGAGAATACAATCGCTGGCTTAAAAGAATTGAAAATCAGGTCTTTGGTGTCTGTGTAAATCCTGTCCTAGTTAAGTTACTCTCTTCAGTGTATGTGGATCAGAGGTTATCTTATTATGCCAAAAGTCTTTGGGGAGAGAAAAGAGTAAAGGCCGCCAGTGATTCTCATTCACTGAATAAAATAACAGCCAGATTCCATGACTAACAAGTCAAGTCCTACTTTAAAAATGCTTGCTGCTCTACTGATAATGACCACAACAGGAAATTCTTGAAAGATTTTCAAAAAATAGACATCTTAAGTGACAGTAAAAACTAGTACTCCAGCACTCGTTCACAATTTAACCCATATTCCTAAATCATGTATATTTGCAAAGGTAAATACACTGTATTTTTATATTAAGAGCAAGTAACACAAATTATATCCAATATATTCAGCACAAAGTAATTGACAGCAACAGCATGTGGTTGTGAAAAAATTATAGCATTTCATGCAAATCAAATTTAGGGCCTATCTTGCACAAGTAACATATTAAAATTTTACTTTCAGCACTTGAGGTTGAAAAATTGAATCTTAACAAAACAAATATATGAATAATTCATGACAATTGCTTTCCCACCAGAGCCAGGCAAGAGTTGTTTGCATGAACGCCTGCCCCAGTGTGAAATACCTTCCTTAAGGGGAAAATAGCTCCTGCGATGCTGAATTTCTGAATGAAACTTCTTAATGTTCAAGAAATGAGTTCCTATCAACACCAAGAAAGAATGACCACTTAAAAGAACATCTGCTGAACTGATCTAATCAAAAGCGATACAGATGATGTTGAATAATTTGCTAAGTGTAGAGCTTGGTGGTTTGGCATGCTGCTGGAGTGAGTCTGATTTCAAAATACAGCCAGTGTGTCTTGTCCTGAGTCATTCATAATACACTCAGGTACAATCAAGGAAAGCCAAAAGAATGTGGCTTTTTTCTTCTTGAACAATACAAAAACATACTTGCACTGAAAAATCATCATCATCAAGGCTTAAGTTTAATGGGTTGCATCACACATAATTACAGCTATCTGAAAAGCCCCAAAAGTAAAGCTGCTTTACAAACTGGAGCTGTATTAAATTATTTACAGTGTAGGACACACTTGTAACAAAACAATCAGTAATTTGTGCATGAATGCATTTTGATATTAGACTTCCCAATCCTTCTTCTCAACTTCATTTTCTGGTGGCTGAAACATGTAATTAAACAACACTTTAGAATGATTATCACTGTATCCATCAGGACTACAGCAAGTGGATTGAATACAACTGAAGTTGTCAGCATGTCAGTGACTTTTTTGTGTGTGTATAGCATTCCTTTATTGATTTACAGAAAACATAATGACAGTTAAAATTTCAAAGTCTCAACATCCAAGTAGGGTTGCACATTCTTATTCGCTGTGCTTTCTCATTAACCTTTTTGTCTCTCCCAGGAAACTCTGTTATTATCAAATAATAAAATATCCTCTCCATCTGTTCCAGGCATACTGTGGAATGTATTAGAATAACTCAATCACTGTCAGAGGGCCAGACTGCAATATTTCAGTAGCCGATGTGACTCTAAACCCATGCAATCATTATGATCAAGAGATTATTTGATATCAGTGAGGCCATGATCCAAAGATACTTACACCTGCATGGATTATGAACTTACTCTACTACCATCTGGTCAGAAAGCTCGTAAGGGAAGCAGAAAATCAAAAATCACTGATCTGACCTATACTGTAGGACAGGTCTTTACTGAAGATCGCCTGTTATTTGCTTTTCATTGTGTTTCTCAGGGCACTGACAAAAGGTAACGGGGTTACATAGAGGACATAAGAATATATCAGATTTGACGACTTACAACACATTTTTTAAAGATGTTTTTCTTTTCAGCCATCACAGAGATAATCATATCGTGTGTGTAAATGTGCAGAGAACGGGGGCAAAGGCAGAGGTGTTTATAAGAAACAGGCTAATGGAAAAGGAAAAGAGATTTTCAGCTCATGTGGGAGTGCAGAGGCTGGTCTAATGCTGTCCTAGGGCAAACGTTTCCTCTCTTATCATTTAGCCGTTTTCCCGAAGTGGCGTTAGGTGGGTGATATGAGAGGATTATGCCCTGGTCCTGCCTGACAAGTCTTTAATTAACAGGCTTAAAGTAAATGCTCTGCTTCTTATAATTGGATCAGAGGGAGAGATGTGCTATCAGTTAACTGGCTTCCTCACAAATATAGACTTATCAGATTTTGCCTCTAGGTAGATGATTTTGAAGAGATAACAGTTCTACCAGGCATGAAGGAGCTATGGCGTAGGTGTTAGTTGTGGTGTTTTCCAAGAACTTTTCTTGGCACCTAAACAAACCTCAATTCTGGTTAAGACTGAGGTCACATTGAGCTAGAAATTTTTAGATCATGAAAACGTAACTTTTTAGCAAAGATTTGACAATTATTGCCTTGGCATTTTCTTTTTTCTTCTGCTTGAGATAAATGAGGACATAATTCTCTATGTGTACCTCTCTACTGGGACTGTCTCCAGTGATCTACCACATTGTATTTGATCAGAGAACTTCTCTCTCCAATTGTTCTTATTTCTTTTTTAATTTCAAATAAGGCAAAATATCATGGGAAAACAAGGTATGAGCATAAAATTCGGTTTCATTTTAATCTTGACACTACACAAAACTGTAACAAGCTCTCATTGTCCATGTTGTTGAGGCTAATGTGGCTTTATCACAAAGCTGCTTAACCGAATGTGTTTTTGAATCAATGCTTGATCTACTGAGTAAATGGCAGGTGAAGTAATTCAGTGCAACAGGAAGGTAACCATCAAGGGGACCCAATCCCACCCCTTTTTTTTCTTCCAAAGATTGCACAGCTTTTGCACTGCTCCTCCAGCCCACTACATACATTCAAAAGCATTAAAAGAGGAAATTGGGTAGAGGGCAAACTGTAGTAACCAAAGGAGGGGATCCTCCAGCTCTTGAACCACTCTTAGCCACTACTGTGTTTAATCTTCAGCTCCCCAAAATAGTGTTAGATTAATTTAAAGATCTGAAGTATTCCATTTTCAGAGAATATCAAATAAAGCAGGTTAAGAGTAGGGGCAATTCTAGTAACAGATATTTAGGGGGGCTCAGCTCCCAATCAGAATGTCAAGCCTACACTGACTTGTGATAATACGCAAATAAAACAATGATACTTAATCACTTTTAGTAAAATGAATAATGACTTTCACTACAATATGGAATGTGCTTCTTGGAAACATTTACAGTGTGTTTTACCTCTTCAGCTAGGTACACATTACAATATTACTTCGAAAAGCAACCTAATTAGGTGGATGGTCTATTTGTAGTGTCTGATAATTCAGAGGAAATAATCGCATATTTCAGTATAATACACCTGTTTTAGGGTGGACCCTTTAGTTAATGAAACCTGAGGCAGACTCAGTCATGATGGTGAGAATTTTCCAGAATATGCTAAAGATCCGTTTCTAGCAAACTAGATACGAGGAGAAACATGCTCAACATTGTTTCAGTCTCTTAAGCACATAGGGCCAGTCCACAAAATTATCAACCAATAAAAGCAGCGTCAAATGAGGTTGCCTTTCCTTATACTGATGCAAGGAGGAGACTGGTAAGAGATTTGCTGTTATATTTAAGTTTTCAAGCTCAGACAAACCCTCCCTTTACTGTGCAGACTCAGAGCAGGGCATCACTCTGACTGAAGAATATATGTAGTTTGTCAATGCAGAGGCAGCCATCCTGTTCAAGCCATGTTTAGAGTGATGAGTCTTGTGAAGTCCATGCAACTGGAAAGAGCTCAAAACCAGTGCCACTGTACACTAGCTGTGTTACAATACCAATAAATAA
Organism: Etroplus canarensis; assembly: GCA_015106775.1. NCBI lineage: Eukaryota > Metazoa > Chordata > Actinopteri > Cichliformes > Cichlidae > Etroplus > Etroplus canarensis. The sequence continues at coordinate 4,989 of VUQH01061585.1, read as the reverse complement.
ATAAATAAATAAAATGCATTATTATTACTACTATTTTTGGAAATAAGGGGGAGAGGGTAAAATTCACAGAGGAAAGAGGTTCAGCAGTTTAAGTAATATGAAAAGACTCTCTTCCAGTGCCCTCTTTTATATCCACAGTCCAACCACACAGGGATAAATAAACTACCCATGCAGTATGAAACCACAGCCAGTTACAGTTCGGTTGGCTCACAGAGCTGCTGTTAAAGAAGTCTGTGCATGTGGATTTTTATGTATTTGATCAGAGAAACATCTGGTGTGTGGGTGTTTTGGTGAGTGACCAGGCACTCCTTGTCTCCCGTGATTGTGCACATCGGTGAATTAGTGCATTTCTCAGGGCTTTATAACTCTATCTACCCAGAAGCCGATCCAAGGGAACAGCATCACAAACATAAAGGCAAAAAAAGAAAAACACACACACACTCACACACACAATGTTGGAGGCTAGAGGAAAACTGTGTGAACTCTTTGTTCTTACCTGAACGGTTTGAACGTTACTAGACATCTTCTCACCATTATTTTACCGTCGGTGCTGCCAGCAATCATTTTCCAAAACGGGCGACCCCTGACATGGCTGTTAACCTCCCGACCTGGAACTTGAGGTGACCAAACATTTCTAAGTTCTCCCCATCCAGCGGTCCACAGCTTCGGTCAACTCGGTTATTCTACATGAAAGAGGTATCAGCTGGTGCTTGTTCACCTCTCCGGGAGAAGCGATAGAAAGTTTCATTCAGCAAAATCTCCTTATCCGCGCCTGAAAATACCATTAAAAGCCTGATATCCCGACGTCAGGAAAACACAGTGAATCAGAGGAGAAGTCGCCGCGGGTGGTGTCGAAGCGTTTGAGTCGTATTCGGCGTGAGTCCCTCACAAAAATGGCGTTGTGGTCAAATATGTAAGGAGAAAATGTGTCGGCCGGAATCTGCGCTTTCTCTCTGGACGGTTACAAAAGCGGAGACTCGGCTTCGTAGACGGTTTAACTTCACAGCGTAGCCAGCTCAGAGTGCGACCAACCAGCCTGCCCGTCCTACCGTTCAATTCGCACGAAGCGAGTTCGCTCAGGTAAAGTGTTGCACGTCCGGTTAATCTTTTCAAAATAATAGCCCCACTAATGCCCCACCAGTTCCCACAGTAGGAAAAGGCCCATAAAAGAAAACTCCATGTGGATGTCAAATAGTCAGGTTTTTTTTTTTTGAGTGACGATCCCACCCATCCCAAATTATTTACAATTACAAGGTTTAAAAAAAAACAGCCACTTACCTAGTGGCTGTAACTGGATTACGAAAGAATTGACAAACATACATTTCAAAGGCAATAAATATTCCAAAAGACTTAAGTTATACTTCTAAGTATGCTGGTGTCTTTTCTCCCAAACTTTTCATTCCCTTAGCACACCTTTTTGTAAACACACACACACACACACACACACACACACACACACACACACACACACACACACACATCCAGCTCCAGCCACTTTGTAAAAAGACT
>VUQH01061583.1:0-10830 GCA_015106775.1 Etroplus canarensis | reverse complement strand
CTCAAAAGTTGATAATCTTTGTTATGCTCTCTAGAAAATCTTAGTTAGGACAACAATGGGAGAAATTTGTTGGGCAGACAAGCTTTTTTAGGTTGTAAATGGAAAGCTTTATTTCTGAGTCAGTTTAATTTGAAAACTTTAATGAAATCAACAATTACTAGTTATCGTTTTTACAGTGTACGGCGCTCAGCTTCATCCATTCGTGCTACCCTAGATGACGCATCTCGTTTTATTTCCGTTACCTCATTTTCCATTGTAGACGTCCGGTTCACTATATCAGTTAGACGAGCATTTATGCTGTCCAGCTTTTCTCCAAACTCTGCCGGAGTGACCTCACCTCCTCCCGGACTGTTCCAAACTCGGAGTTATTTCACTGGCACCTCCGAGTCTCCGAGTAGCCATACCGCTTTGTTTGGTTGCAGAGGGTTTTGGCATACCAGTACGGGGGTTTGACTTTCAAAGTTAGTGCTATTTATTCGGGAGTTTAGATTAAATTCACTGGATTGAGATCTGGTGACTGTGGAGGCCATTTGAATACAGTGAACTCATTGTCATGGTTATGAAACCAGTTTGAGATTATATGAGCTTTGTGACATGGTGTGTTTCCTGCTGGAAGCATCCAACAGAAGATGGGTACACTGTGGTCATAAAGGGATGGCCATGTTCACCAATAATATTCACGTAGGCTGTGGCATTTCAATGGCTGGTACTAAGGGGCCCAAAGTGTGACAAGAAAGTATCCCCCACACCATTACACCAGCAGCAGCAGCCTGTACCATTGATATTAGGCAGGATGGATCCATGCTTTCATGTTGACTCTTAAGTTCAAATGTCGAGGCAGAAATTGAGACTCATCAGACCAGTCAGAGTGTAGCCTCAATTTCCTGTTCTTAGCTGACAGGAGTGGCAGCCAGTGTGGTCTTCTGCTGCTGCAGCCCATCTGCTTCAAGGTTTTACATGTTGTGTGTTCTGCATCCTTTACTAAGGAGTGCTTATTTATTGCTGATGTCTTCCTATCAGCTCAGAGCAATCTGGCCAGTATCTGCTGACCTCTGGCATCAACAAGGCATATTCACCTTGAAAACCACTGCTCACTGGATATTTTCTCTTTTTTGGACCATTCTTTGTAAACCCTGGAGATGGTTGTATGGGAAAATCCCAGTAGATCAGCAGTTTCTGAAATACTCGGACCAGCCCATCTGGTACCAACAGCTATGCCCCATTCAAAGTCATTTAAATCACTATTTTTTCCCATTCTTATGCTTGCTTTGAACTTTAGCCAGTCATAATGGCCATGTCTACATGTCTTAAATGCACTGAGTTGCTGCCATGTGATTGGCTAATGGAAATTCATGTTAACCAGAAGATGAAAAGATATACGTAATGAAGTGACAAGTGAGTGTATAATGTTTACTATATTCTATTTATGAGCATCATTTTTCAGCATCTAAAACATGAATAATAAGCAACTGATACTGTTGTCAGACCTTTACAATATAGAAACTTTAAATCCTGCAACTGGCAATTGTGACAGCATTTACAGGGATGCTCGTACAGGAACACAGACACACAAAAAATTCTGTCATCAAGGTTGCACATTTATGTATTTCTTTATTAAAATTCTTTATTTCTTGCCCTCATAAACGTGGGCAACAATAGAAACACCTGGGCCAATCTACACTTTCATGCTGAGTGAAACTACTTCCGCAGGTATTAAAATGTAGGAAGTCGGACAAATAGGTGCAATGAAAAAGGGAACAACACCTGATCAAAGTAGAAGTGCAAGGTTGTACTGCAACATCACAGACAGAGGCTCTTTAACAGGGAAAGTGCATCTGAGGGAGACATTCTCGTTTCAGAGGCAGACTAAAAACTGGAAGATCATTACCTCAAGCTTGTGTACAAGCCCAGAAACCCCGAGCAGAGGAAATAAGCCAATGTTTGTCTCCTCTCACTGCTTTGATGTTTCCTAGAAGAGACATTTATCTGCCAGTCTGCTAGAGTATATTAGTTATCAAGAGTGGCGGAAGAGGGCGTTGATTTTGGTCTTTTCTCAGGTTTGAATCAGTATCTAAAGCTCAGATTTGATCTTGAGCTAATCAAGCTAATCGTGACTGTAAATAATGTGTTCCTTCCCAGTTTTTCTACAGATTATTGAGAATTGGCTTGGAGAAGATTTGCACATAACACAGCAGCTTACACTGTCAACCTGACCTCATTTTAATCAAAAAAAGAGAATAACTTCACTAAAAATCTAAATTCTTTTGGCATTTCTGTCATTTGCTTCTTATAAAAATAAGTGTATTCACACTTTGGGAAATAGTACATTTTGTTCACTTCAGACATCATTGGCAGCCATGGCTGAGTGATATTAATAATTACACCTGTGATGATGACAGAGCCACAGTCTAATTTCATTCTCAGAGAGGCACACTGCTGAGGCAGTGTGTGACTGACAAAATGTCTCGTTAATGCATCTATTCTGATTTTATCTACAACATTACTGCTATCATCTCCTGCCTCCTTGGCCGGGGCTACTAATTCTGCCATTGTGTTGGCCTTCAGCAGAGTGGGGAGAAAAAACATCACACAAAATGTTTGAATGAATGGAAATAAGATCATTCATAATCAGTGGACTGAACCTGTTTTTATTCAGGCCAGGCAGAGGCCATAGCTTTGTTACTGTGATTCATAACAGGATCTGACTCTTAATTTGTTCATGAGTAATCTGATTGAATGTGCTGATAACCAGCTGGCCTGTCCAGAGGAGAGGGGACACTGGAGCAAATCTAAAGTGTACAGAAAACATTAAAAAAATATATGCATGGATCATCATTAATTAGCAGCTCTGATTTTTTAAAGTGTTTTCATCTTAAATGTGCCTAAAACTGAACTTTCTTTTGCCTTTTCATTCAAATTAGGATCCTGGGGGTGGTCGTTTTGCATTTAAAAAATGTCAGACAGCTGGATATGTGAAGTCTGTTCTCTCTTCTTTGAGATTGTCAATTTTGGTTAATTATTCACACAATAAACAGACATGGAGTGACTATCAATGAAGTCTGTAAGCTTTATCTGCCTTTGAGAGCATACAAATTAAAGTTAAGCCCACACGAGGCAACAGAAACGTGCTGCTAATTGTTCCTGCATAATGGAAACAAGTGTGCTCACAATGACCTCATGAATTAGAAGAACAAAAGGCATCTTCTGAGCTGCTCCTTATCTGTTTGGTGATGCTGGTTCTTTGCCCGAGCGCATCCTCTGCAAAGAGGAGCTTCGGGAATTCAAATCAAATCCTTTTTTTTTTTTTTTTTTTAAAGAATCCACTGTTTCCTATGCACCGCACTTGACAGCTCCATGGATTGGACAGATAACGCTGTATGGAAACACGTCACAGGGCTTTGTAGAAGCTCCGCTTCATAAGTGTGAAGACAGAGAGAAAAAGACTGGAGAGGAGCTGGAGGCGGCAGCAGGAGCACCAACCTGTTTCCCCAAAGCAGGAGCGCACTCCAAGAGCGACGAGGCACTTGAGCATACATCTGACAAACTTAACTTACCCTGAGAAATAGAAAAGCAAATTAATAATTATGATAAAACTGACGATTTCTTTCTAATAGCTGCGCTCTGGTTGTCTTCCCCCTTTATGTAAGATCTGGTTTGGTTGGAGGATGCCTTTCTGACTTGGACTAACGCGCGGAGAAAAAAAAAGGCGATTCCGTGCACTTGGGAAAATTATGTAAGGTAAAAAAAAAAACAGCACTTTTCTTCTTTAAATGTCGTATCAAGACTTATGTTTGTGCTTTAAAAGCGTTTTATTGTTTGTCCCACCATGAAAGTGTTGGTATTTCTCTTTTTTAAATGCACTGATTGCTGAGTATTTATTTCTGCGTAAGATATATACATTCCTACATAGGTTATAGAGCTATTAAATAGCCAAAATGATAAATAACTGTATGTTTCAGTTATCTAATGATAATTTTCCTGTTATTTCATAGCTCTCCCAATAAATTAGACTGGCCAAATCTGTGCAGGCACACTGTGGGCTATTGTTTTTTTTTTATTATGTGTTGGTGCTCAACCTCTTAGAGCAGTTTTATTTATTATTACTGTTTCTTCTTTTATGTGAATGTTTCTTATTCTTGGAAAGTATGAGTCCAATGGTTACTAATTGTGTTGATAAAGTGCATAAAACATGAACTCTTATGTGACCTAATCCAAGAAATCAGTAAAATATGTGGAAAACATATCTGAACTGCAGAGACTTTCAGATGTCTGCAGTGGAAAATTTTTAACTATGTGAAGGTTATCCATGTTAATGGAATTTCTATGTCTGAGGTGTACACTCAGATATTTCAAAGCTGCACACTTGTTTATTTTATTAAGGCTCTTATTTCTCTTAGATTTTCAAAAATTATGTCTGAAATGTTTGTCATTAATTTGTAGGTTGTCCAGGCATCTTAGACTGCAGTATTACTCTCAGACACAGCCATGAAATCTGTGTTGGACGGTGTGGCAGACACCACCTTTCGGACTATTACATCTGGTTTGCAGTATCTGGGCTCCAATGATGCTAATTATGACGACTCTAGCAGTGATGTAGACTTCAAGGGTAGCTTCTCTCTGCAGAAGCCGTTGTCTGCTTTCCGCAGCAACTCTTTCCCAAACAAAGTACCTGCAGATGAGGAATTCATTCTCAAAGGCATCCCCTTCTACCCCACCAATGCCACAGATTTATTTGGCAACAGGAGTACATTCAGAGATGAGACCAACAACATACAATGTGGGGAGAACTTTATGGACATGGAGTGCTTCATGATCCTGACTCCCAGCCAGCAGCTGGCTGTGGCTGTGATGTCTCTGACTCTGGGTACCTTCACGGTGCTGGAGAACCTGGTGGTCCTCTGCGTCATCCTGCAGTCCCGCACCCTCCGCTGCCGGCCATCCTATCACTTCATCGGCAGTCTTGCTGTGGCTGACCTGCTGGGCAGTGTCATCTTTGTCTACAGCTTTTTGGACTTTCATGTTTTCCACAGGAAGGACAGCCCTAATGTTTTTCTCTTCAAGCTGGGTGGAGTCACAGCATCATTCACAGCATCAGTTGGGAGTCTTTTCCTCACAGCTATTGACCGGTACATCTCCATTCACCGGCCTCTTGCCTACAGGCGCATTGTGACACGGACCAAGGCTGTCATAGCCTTCTGCATGATGTGGACAATCTCCATTGTCATCGCTGTGCTACCTCTACTGGGCTGGAACTGTAAGCGTCTGAATTCTGTTTGCTCAGACATATTCCCCCTCATTGATGAGAACTACCTGATGTTCTGGATCGGTGTAACCAGTGTGCTGGTTATTTTCATTATCTACGCCTACATATATATCCTGTGGAAAGCTCACCACCATGCTGTCCGCATGCTGAGCCGTGCCTCCCAGAAGAGCCTTGTTGTCTATTCAGCAGATGGGACTAAAGTCCAGACCACACGCCCTGAGCAGGCACGCATGGACATCCGTCTGGCCAAAACCCTCGTGCTTATCCTGGTGGTACTGGTCATTTGTTGGGGCCCGGTGCTTGCCATCATGGTCTATGACCTCTTCTGGAGGATGGATGATGACATCAAGACAGTGTTTGCATTTTGCAGCATGCTCTGCCTGCTCAACTCCACTGTCAACCCGATCATCTACGCCTTGAGGAGCAAGGACCTCCGGCATGCTTTCCTCAGCTCCTGCAATGCCTGCAGGGGCAGCGCCCAACAGCTGGACAATAGTCTTGAGTCAGACTGCCAGAACAGAAATATCCACATTTCCGCCAACAGGGCTGCAGAGAGTTGCGTGAAGACCACTGTGAAAATAGCCAAAGTAACGATGTCTGTGTCAACAGAAACTTCTGCAGAAGCTGTCTAATTGGCCATGATGGGGAAAAGTGTGTAAATGTCATCCTCCCCAAACAATGCCATTCCACACAATAAAGCGGAAGTTAAGTATTCCTCTCCTGAAAGTATCACTTACATCCTCACATAGATGCTTTAGTGGTTGCATAATTTTATGTTTGTATTCAAGTACATCATGTGCCAAAGTGCCAAATGGTATTGCAAGATCATGTAAAGGACTCACAACTGGAAATGATCATTAAAGACTATCATAAGTCTGCTGTTTACCATAGACTTCATGATATCCAATTAGTGAAGGCATATTATATTTTTGTACTGTGAATTCAGGTTTTGAAAACAAAATTTCATTTATGGGATAAGGGGCTACTGACATTTTTAAGTAGAGATGTTTTACTGTGTCATTTAGACTTTAACATGTGTCTTGCACCATTAAAATAAGAAATTCTTGCGCCTTGACTTTATACAGGCTTCATGTTGCATATGGACATTTCTATAAGCAAATAGAAAAAGAAGTTCAATCAATGCAAATTGTCTTTGCCATTTAACATGTTACTTTTGTACTTATGACAACACTCAGTGAGTGGCAAACGTGAAGATGTTTTTGAGAAATGAGAGGTGGTTCATGTTCCAGGAAAGAAAACATTATTACCATAATAAAATAAACTATAAGTAGACTGAGGTAAATAGATTCACAGCTTTTGGTATTGTGAAATCTGAAATGGCATCTTCTGTGGCAGAGTGATTGTCCCTGATGTCCATTTCTTTATTCGCTGGCTGTTACACCCTCAGAGTAATGTGTCTGTGTTCAAATGTATGCCTAACATCTGTACAGTGTTTTCCTGCAAAATAAAGTGTTCAAACTGACTCATTCAGCTACACAGCCAAGACAACAATAACAGCAAGCTTTTGTTCTGAAGCTTGAACAGATCAAAACTGAATTTGGACACAGTGTGCTGGTCACAACTGTAAGAAACTCAAGTGGTTTCTGACTACAGCTGCTTTCATCAAATGTATGATTTTACTGGATTCAGCCTTGTATGTGTGTGATACCTTGTGACTTGGTGATATGTTTCTAATCCTGAGCCTTTTGATCATTGCAGTGAGTTGTTTTAGTGCTACTGTTGCAGCGGGGCGTCATTTTGGGAAACAACCCATGCACAAGGCTAGTGAAGTAGTTTTGGCGTAACTCTAAATAATAAAAAAATATGTCTGCTGTTTTTTTACTTGTCAAAACAAAGAAAGGAAGGTCTTTTCAGTAGCTGGTAACTTAAATGAGAGTTTTTGTGTATGCATTATGTGGAGCATTGACAAATGACCTTACAAAAGAAGCTCAGAAGATGTGATTTTTCTAATAGATGATGTAGTACTTTTAATCTAGAAATCTCACAGCACAATTGTTCTGTAGACATTTATCTTGGTGTAAACTTATCCAGACAGCTGTTTATCAGTATGCTTTGCTGCCTGTTGTAATTTTGAGTATTGAAGATCAAAATGTCAGCTGTCAAGTGGCTTCTGTACTTTGGTGGCATAATGAGGAATCTATGACTTAAAAATCACAATCAGTCAAGTGTTTTTAGTATTGCTGTTCTCAAACTTTTGAATAAAGTCGCAGCTGGTGGTCAATTTGCCCGCAGTTTGATTGATTGATTGATTGACTGATGATGGGGAAACTGAGGTCACAACTGATTTTGCCAAATCTATCCAGTAATCACTGATTGAAGAGGAACACACACTAACGAAAAGCTCTCAGCGCAGACAACACCAAAGTCAACTGTGATATTTTAGTGCCCCCTTGTGGAAGAATCAAATATTGTAATTAATGTCAGCCTTTCTGACGAGAGAGGGCATTTCTCCTACTGGATTTTAACTTTGTGGTCGTTACTTATCGCGGCCCTTAAAGTGGCAAATTGCAAATGAACGGCTGCCACTGCATCATTCTGAGAGCAACATCTGCTCTGCTCTTTTTATCTCTTGGCTTACACGAAGAGGAAAATTAGAGCATCTGTTCACACAGCTGTCAAAAGGATTTTGCTTAATTCAAATGCTTCAGTCACAAAATAGAAATGAGGTGAGTGTACTAGACCAGTCTATATACAGGGATGCTTACATAAACAGAGATCATATTAAGCTACCAATGCCTTTGGACCAAAGTACTGTTAATAAGATGAAAACATTGACGGAACCAGTAGAAATATAACTGGGTGCATTTATTCAAGTACTTTACTAAAGTACAGATTTAATGTGCTTGGACTTTATTTAAGTATTTCTGTGTTATGCTACTTTCTTCTTCTACTTTTCTATATCTTGGATGTGAAGTTTATACTTTGTACTCCATAGTATTTATTTTAAATAATAGTAAAACCTTTATACAACCTTTATAAAGTGTCATTGTACATAAAGAGTATGTTTACTTCATGTATTTTGAACATATTGTGATTAGCGAGCTTGTAGGTTACTCAAGTAGGATTATAACTTTTACTGAAGCAAAAAATCAATACATTTTTCCACTTTGCAAAACAATTATCCAGAAAAAAATATAATGTATATGATTTTGAAAAGGAAATGGATTGGCTTGATGGAGTCTTCCTCAGTACCATACGGGCAAGTTGTTCCCACGACAGCTCAGTATGGTTCAGATCTGGAGATTGTGCTGGCCACTCCATTACAGTCAGAATTCTGGCTGACTGCTTATTTTTCAAATATTGCTGACACATTTTGGGGGTTAGTTTTGGAGCATTATCCTGTTAGAGGATAAAATTGGTCCCAATCAAGTGCGGTTCACAGGGTATGGCATGGTGTTGATAATCTTGTGATAGCTTTCCTTCCTCAAGGTCCCTTCTACAATTTACGAATCTCCTATTTTACCACCTTCAAAACACCCCCCAGACCATCATGCTGCCTCCACCATGCTTGACTGATGGTATCAAGCATTGTTCTTGCATCTTTTCATTTGTACCATGTCTCACAGATGTTCTTCTGTTTGAGTTGAAGACCTAAAACTTGGACTCATCTGTCCAAATAACTTCTTTCAGTCTTCCAGTGTGCAGTGTCTGTGCTCTTTTGCCCATCTCAGTCTTTTCATTTTATTGACCAGTCTGAGAGCTGAAAGCTGGAAATCTGGACCCTCTGTGGCCTTTCTGTCTCTTTCAGCCAACAAGACCAACAGTTCCATCATTAGGTCTGGTTGGACCTGAGGTTGATTTTCTTTAAGTGCCATCAGCACCGAGGTTGAGTCAGAACTCTCTTCAATCCACTGCAACATCCATATAATAGCTATTAGTCCTATGGTGTACACAGAAACCCCCCTCATTTAGTTCCCTGAGCAATTCCTAGGTCTGAAATGCAAGACAAAATGTGAGAGATAGACAGGACTATATATACTATCATGAGGTAAACAGGGAAACTGAACACAAAAGGGTAATGAGACACAGGTGATCAACAATCAGGACAGAGCCGGGGGTGGGGGGACTGAATACAAACCACAAAAGACAAAAGACTACTAAAATAAAACAGAAAGTGAATAAAAATCATCACTGAAAACACAGACACAACACTGAACTTAATAGAAGCTTAAGAACACAGGAAGATGAGACAAAGGAAACACAGGGAACTATTAAGACTCTAAAAACACAAACAGGTAGAACTAAAAGCTCAAAATGCTAAAGAAAGAATAGCAAACAAAACTAACAATAAACAATACATGTTGCCAGCATCTGATCAACCATAAACATGGATAAGGCTACTGGCAGAGATGCAGCTGATTTTACAAAAGAAGATTAAACTATAATATTGGAAAAACATGAAGAGGTTAAACACAGACAGGCTGAAATCAACACAGCTACTACAAATAAAACAGCAGCACAAGTGTCTGCAATGGGTAAATTGCTGTACAATAGTTAATATTAAAAGTTCTGTGTGAAGGTATGCGCAAGCTAAGAAAAGATCTACTGTATTAATAAAGTTCAGACTACTTAAAGCCACTAAGAAAAGCACAAATGCTGACTGTGTAAGTTAGAGTAACACAGCTCTGTCATTAAGACACAGGGGAATCTGACAGATTAGTCATGATTTCATTAATGTTTGGATGTGTGTGAGACAGTTTTAGTTTTTATTCTTACAACTGCAGCCCTGCTGTTTAAGGATCTCACAGTAAATAAAAACAAACACAAAAATGAAATTCAAATGTAGGTTCAGTCTATATGCAAATTTTATTTAGACTACAAATCAGAAATGTAAAAATTAAGGATCATATATTAAGGCTTATAGAACAAGAAAATGATGTCAGTGATTTTGCAGCCAACAGGAATAAAAATCTATAAGGTTTCTCCAAGAATCTGCATGATTCAGGTGAGAAAACTTTATACCCTTCTACTATTTGCAGACAGAGGTCTGAGGGATCTTCCAGGATTGGTGACTCTATTTTCCAGAGAATAGATTGGTCAGATGGAGCTGAGCTTTCATACCTGTTGATCTCTAGTCTAGAACTTAACCTGCTCTGGAGCAGGTTAGGTCTGCGGCATAAGTTACCATGGCGATATACCCCAGTTTGAAGTGAACCACCTTCGTGGCACTGAAAACCCAGAGTAAATCTTGAAGTTACCTGGATCAGAGTCAGAATACTTTATCAATCCTCAGAGGGAAATTTAGTGCTGAGTCTGCATACAGACAAAAAGTTGAAAGACTGGTCCTCTGGTGCAGCCACAATAATCTGGAGCTGAACATGCTCAAGACAGTGGAGATGACGGTGGACTTCAGGAAGAGCCCCCCACCACTCCCCCCTCTAACCCTACTGGACGGAACTGTGATAGCTATGGAGACCTTCAAGTTCCTGGGAATGACAATCTCCCAGGATCTGAAGTGGGCAACCAACATCAACTGCATCATTAAAAAGGCCCAGCAGAAGTTGTTCTTCTTGCGCCAGCTGAGGAAATACAACCTGCCCCAAGAA
>VUQH01061579.1:0-12944 GCA_015106775.1 Etroplus canarensis | reverse complement strand
GCCTGCCATGATGTATGGTTTGGAGACGGTGGCACTGATGAAAAGACAGGAGGCAGAGCTGGAGGTGGCAGAATTGAAGATGTTGAGATTTTCGCTGGGAGTGACCAGGATGGACAGGATTAGACATGAGTACATCAGAGGGACAGCTCATGTTGAGAAGTTTGGAGACAAAGTCAGAGAGGCAAGGCTGAGATGGTTTGGACATGTTCAGAGGAGGGAGGGTGGATATACTGGACAAAGGATGTTGAAGATGGAGCTGCCAGGCAGGAGGAGAAGAGGAAGACCACAGAGAAGATTGATGGATGCAGTGAAGGAGGACATGCAGAGGGTTGGTGTGAGGGAAGAGGATGCAAGGGATAGGGTGAGATGGAGGCAGATGATCTGCTGTGGCAACCCCTAACGGGAGCAGCTGAAAGAAGAAGAAGAAGACTCCAGTTGGATAATGATGACTAGGATGGCCATTGATATTGGTAAACACAGGGACAATTGCAGCAGCCTCTATGAAGAGGGAGATAGAGTGCTTCTTTTGTTGTGCTTTTTTTAAATAATGTTTCTGTGCCAGAGCGAGGCCTGTTACAGCTGTGATAAAGTATTTGCTGATCCCTTTCTGAATGGTGCGCCATTTCTAGATGGTGGCTAGGCTATGAAATGTCATTTGATCAGGATGCTTGGCGTTACTTTAAGAAAAAAGTCATAATTCAGTATGCTTACTGTATTGTTCAAATCACACATAGCTTAGATAAATAACAACGGGAATGTTGTTTAAAGTGTTTTTAACACATTTGTTTATTTACTTTATATATTTGGCAGGGGGTGCTTCTTTTCGAGCACCCCTACGTCCCATGGCCTTGTTTACATAAGATTTAAAATTAAAGGAATAGCCTAAACCCCAGGCACTCATCTTTGTGGGATCATTTTACTGGCATGGTTTGGATCCACTTGTCCAAAGAAAGGGAATGCTCAGTAACTAGCCATACAAAGTTATTTTTGGGTGATCAGATATCTGATTGGCTTGTGAGAATCCTTTTCAATAGTCTTTGATGTCTGGATTGCAGTCCAGGTGAGCTCCTGTGGGAGATGTTGGATTTGAGAAGGGCACTCACCAAAAAAAAGCCAACCTGTTTTAACTGTCTAATGTTACAAAGTTCACATATTTAATAGGATTCTAGTGAAAGAAAAGTTTTATGTGCTGGTGTCTGTGTGTTTATCCAGGAGTACACACTTTCTGAGTACCTGAGGATGAGCGGCATCTACTGGGGCCTGACAGTGATGGACCTGATGGGCCAGCTGCCAAGGATGAATCGGCAGGAGATCATAGACTTTATCAAGGCTTGTCAGCATGAATGTGGAGGCATCAGCGCCAGCATCGGACACGACCCTCACCTGCTCTACACCCTCAGCGCTGTCCAGGTAGCAGACTACTTTAGTTTTTCTCAGCAGCTTTGTGTCTAAATTGCACTACAATTTGTTTTGAGGTTAAAGTTTTGGCTTGTGTAGAATAAATGAGATGAGAGACTGCTGAAAATTAAAATTATATTTACTTTAATACTTACTTTACTACTTTAATAACAATTTATGGTTCTCTTTAATGTTTATTTGTAAGCATCTCTTTAGCACCATTTTCTAGTAGTTTCAGTGTATGTTACTGTTCATTTCATTCTCTTGTTATTAATACTTTCCCTCTGTAGTAACTCCATGATCAGTGTTTCTTTTATTTAGCTTTTAGCATCCATCAATTTTCTTCTGCTTATCGAATTCAGGGTCACAGAGGACTGGAGGTTATCCCAACTTTCATAGGGTGAGAGACGGGGTACACCCAGTATAGGTCACTAGTCACATAACATAGTGAGACAACCAAACATTCACACCTATGGCTAATTTAGAGTCACCAGTTAGCCAAAAGTTTGATTTACGCTTATGTGTTTAATCGACTTGTTAAATTGTACGCTGTAATTTACGTCGCAGCCTGCTGTTCACCATTCCAGAAATGTAACTACACATTGTACAGTGCCGACTGCAATTGGCCAGTTTGATACTGTCATTTTCTTCTACATATTTCCAGCCACCTCATCACTGCATTTTTTAAATAAAGTTCTTTCTTTTCTCCATAGCAGTTTTTCATTATGAGTGTTCAATATTTGTCAGCTCCAATTTGAGAAGCATTTCTGTTGTTGTTGTCCTCACTGTCAGACATAAACACAGGAAGTACGGATAGAAACTCAGCAGCAGTCCAGGCACCCCATCACCAAGTAGGATCTTGGCAGCAAATTGCAGGGCAACACAGGTACAGCACTCAAAAGCTTAAATGCTGGTACCAGTGACAGCCACTATATCGTAGGCTCTGCGTAGATTCACTGCAGAGTTGTAAACTAAGCTTAATATGGTAGTAAGTTGGCATAACTGGCGAGAACCCATGCAGGCAAACTTCGCACAGAAAGGTCCCAAAGGCTAGTGGATTTAAACCGATGACCTTCTTGCTCTGACGCATTAATTCTAAACACCAGACCATCCTAGCTCATTGCAGTTTATCTGAAATTTTGTGTTGAATGCACTGCTTGTCATGAATTTTGTTTTACCTTGTTTATTAGTGTATTGTAAAATTTCTTCCTCAGATCTTGTGTTTGTACGACAGCGTGGATGCCATTGATGTGGACAAAGTGGTGGAATATGTCAAAGGGCTGCAGCAGGAAGATGGCTCTTTTGCAGGGGATAAATGGGGTGAGCAAGCTTTTCTCTCATGTCTCCTTATTATACATTTGGCTCTGTTGAATGGAAGAAAGACATAAAGAAAACAAGGATTTTTTTAATATTACAGTGGAGAACACAATTGGAAGCCTCAGTCCACACTGTTTTATCTTTCAGTGTCTAAGTAGTCACAACTAAATGCACTTACATCTTTTGACAGGTTGTAGTTTTTCATGCAACCTGAGGCTGGATATGTCACTTGTACAAGAGAGATTCAAGGAGATTTATATTGTGATAAATGAGTTAAATTAAAAAAGAAACTCTGAGAAATTAACAAGTAAAAGCCTTAGTACAAGTAATGTAAACAAATGCTGTTCTTTAGAGTGTACAATGAAAAAGGAAATAAATTAGGTATGTGCTGTTGGTAAATCAAAATAATATAACTTAATATTAAGCTCTTTGTCTTTACAGGGGAAATAGACACACGGTTTTCTTTCTGTGCTGTTGCTACACTTGCATTGCTGGTATGTATGTTAGTCTTCTTCAAGTTTTTATAACAAATGACATAAAAGTCAGTTGTTCTTTGGTACAAAGGGCTAAAAGTAGAAGTTTAATACAAAAGTACTGTGAAGTTTTATTGCAGAGTCAGTTTTAGAAAGCACTTTATTGAGCTCCACTATTAGTTTGAATGCATTAAACCTTCAACAGCATCACAAACTGCATTAATTGAATCAATGCTGCTTTCGTATTTAACAGTTTCAAGTGTTGAAATAAACAGCTTTACTTTGAACTCATACACTCTGTTAACTTGTACCCAAATGTGTAACTCTGTATACATGACGATGACTTTAGGAATCATTTCTCTTTCCCAGGGCAAGATGGATACGATAAATGTTGACAAGGCTGTTGAGTTTGTTTTGTCGTGTATGAACTTCGATGGAGGTTTTGGCTGCAGACCTGGTTCTGAGTCTCATGCTGGTCAAGTAAGTTCACTGATGTACTGCTATACACTACCCTTCAAAAGTCTGAGGTCATTTAAAAATGTCCGTTATTTTGAAAGAGAAGCATGGATTTTAGTTCATTTGGCCAAAGGACTCGTGAGCTAATGCCATCCGTCCATCCACAATTCATTAAAAATAACTACCCTTGATCAGTGTGAAACTTGCACACTGTGATCACTTAATGGGTCTTCATCCAAATTGTACTTAAAGTCAAGGTCACATTTGTTATTTTACAGGCACTTTTCCATTTGCACAAGCATTGCTATTCCTAAAACCATTGGTTTGGATTTTAATTTTCATAATATGAGGGTTTGCATGTACCCCTCTTCCATCTATGCAGAAATGCTTAGATTTATTTATGGCATAATAAAGTCTTAAGACAGGTAGGGCCAGTCAAGGACTAGGTCTGTGGCGTAACCATAGCATAGGGTCCTGATAGGTTCTTGCTCTGATAATGCAGCAATAAGCTATTCTATTTTTACGAGTGGAAAACTTGTAGGTCAATTTGCAATGTTCTACTGTTGTTAATCCTACATTCACCATTCCTGTCATGCTGGCAGACATACTACTAATAGTGCTGTACTAATTTGAAATATTGCTTTGCTACATATGTTTAGCGCTACTTCTGTCCTGTTAGATGGTGATGATCATGACTTTATTGTTCATGATAATGAAGAAAGTGGTCCTGTTATTTTATTTTACTACTGTTTTCGGCTGTTCACCAGGGCCTCAGTAATCAGTTTCGCTCCATTCTCATGTAAATGCAGATGGGATGACAATAAAGAATCTTTAAATCTTCGTTGCTTGGCTAACAGTTCAGGAAGTCATGATTGGAGCCTTCCTATTACCATTATGCTAACATCAGTAATAAGAACAATGCTATGACCTGCTGATGAATTCACATATTTTCATGCCTTTTATGGACATGGTTACGACTGACTATGTAGTAAAAAAAAAAAAAAGTCCTGAATTCATATACTTTAATTTGGTGGTGAACATGATTATTTTTTTCTGTTTGAGCCTCCTTGACTTCTCAGTGGATTTTAATTATCATTAGTTTTTGTAATACAGTCAATCAATGACAAGTAATCTTTCCTTCTGTTCTTCACACATTACAATAACCTGTGACTTGTGACGGATTGTGAGCCAGATAAACTACTACATCATTAACATTTTGGTTTAAATTCAGTTTAACAGATCAGAAATCTTGTCCTCAGTTGAGGACCTTATAAAGTATCAGGTTTTCAGACTAGAAACTCTGATGCCCTCTTGCTCAGCTGTACACTGCAGGCTTCTCTTTCATTTCTAACTGGAGCCAAATTGTCTGTTCTGTCAAAGGAGTAGTACTTACTGTTGTATGAAACTTTATGCTGTTTGACAGTTTACTGCATGGAATTGTCTTCATTTCTTAGGCCTTTTTAAACTGTAAGTGAAAAGTGCAGTTTTTTCTCTTTAAAAAAATCATATTCCACTCTTAAACTTTAAGCCTAAAATAAAAGAGAAAATAAAGACGTTAAAAATTAAGATGTTATGTTGACACTTCCCACATGTGATGTGAACCTGCAGGCTTGTCTCAGTGGAGAGGAGCTGAATCATAACTGAGTGGCAGTAGCAATAGCATGTTGAAGGTTGATGTTGAATATTTGTGTCACTTATTAAAATCCTTTTCTGGTATTTTTCTTTCTGTCTGTTAGATTTACTGCTGCACTGGCTTCCTGTCGCTCACGGGCCAGCTGCACCAGGTGAATGCTGACTTGCTGGGCTGGTGGCTCTGCGAGAGACAGCTGCCATCCGGAGGCCTCAATGGACGACCGGAGAAGGTTTGTGCCAACCACTGGGACGGTGGCTTTTGATTGCAGCTAGTCAAATGAAAGTTACATTTTTATTTGTGTTGTGATGACTTACAATCCTGCAGCAATTAAATTTGAAGTCTCCTTTACATTTGAGTTTGAACTTCAGAAACAGTAATATAGATGTAACAGTAGTTTTTGAATTGGCGTGATTATTTGTTATGTTATGTGATGGCAACAAATTGTTTTGAAGCTCCAATCTGACATGTCTCCTTATAGGGATACATTATATGGAGATGATTTTTGTAGATGAACTGCTCTCTTATGTTTACTGTCATCTTGTTAAAGGCCTTATAACATCTTTCTCACACAGTAGTAGCACTATAAATGTTACATGGCGAGTTTCAGACCTAAATATTGCCTGTTGTGGCTCGAAATGAGAACAGTCATCTGGAAACATAATACTAACTTAACTGAACTTCCGTCGGCTGAAAACATCAAAATGTATGCAAAGTGTGATGTTTGGTCTCATTCAGCTTCCAGATGTATGCTACTCATGGTGGGTTTTGGCATCGCTGAAAATCATCGGCAGGATCCACTGGATTGACAAAGCCAAGCTGCGAACATTTATTCTGGCCTGCCAAGACGAGGAGACGGGAGGCTTTGCTGATAGACCAGGAGATATGGTGAGCTATTACAAGAACAAAACATAAAGAATATCTCTTTATGTTTAAAAGCATAATGTAGACTGTATAATCAATGTATGAAATTAACACCTGGCTCATGCCAAATAGATATTTTTGGTCAGTGGGGGTCAGTGTTTATATCAAATAGAAACAAATAACTACTGCATTTTTTATGTCAGTAATGGGAACACTGCTTCTGTCCTCTGTTGTCTGTATTGAAGTTGGATACACACACGACCTTACTTACACAGATTTATGAGAACTAACAATACTAATAACCAAACATTGAATACTGTCCAGTCTTTGGCAAAAACAGGGGCACTAAGAAATGCTGTACAGTGAGGAGTAATTGAGGAGGTTTCAGGTGTTTAAAATGAGGAAGCAGCTTTATAGGTTTAAAAAATTTCAACTTTGCAATATTTGATTCTTAAGTTAATTCAACAACTTCATTATAAAAGTTAGTATGAAAAGTTCAGCCCATGAGGAAGTGCCTTAAACCTGCATTCATTCTAATTTTCAGCAGAGGGCAAATCCTCTTGTTGCAAAAAGACTTCCAGTTGTATGGAACTTCATGGGAAAATGTCCCTCTGTGACCTAAGTAAACACTTTCCCCATGAATTTGTAGGCTCAGTTTCTACTTTCAGGTCATGTTGAATAAAGTATGAAGTTAATTTTGTAAATGATGTCATTATAAGAGTCAGAAAGGAAAACTACCCAGGACATACCTGTTGGCTGACAACTTGAGACTGATAAGTCATCAACCAATGAGCCTAACAATATGTGCAGTGTCGCAATTAGAGCCATCACAAAGCCAAGATGGTGAAAGTGAAAATGAGTTGTATTCACGCTTAAATAAATGTTAAATGGCCTGGTAGCGCTTTTCTACTCTTAATTGAGCACTCAAAGCACTTTTTACTACAAGCTTCAATCACCCATTCGCACACTCATACAGCTCTATTACATGCCTTTAAGCACATTTTTTAAAAACTTTCACACACATATTCGTACTCCAATGAATGCATCGGGAGTACACTTAGGGTGTGAACTGGAGCACCTAGGGATCAAATCACCAGTCTTCTGGTTAGAAGATGACCCGCTCTGCCTTGTGGGCCACAGCTTCCCAGCAGTCATTTTGACATTGAAAAACTGATGGCTCACTGTCCACTCTTCGTTAAAAAAAATGAGTTACTGAACGAAAATGTGCATGATGTTATCTCATAGTCGACTGGAGGTACTTGAACTTTATAGCAAGAGAAAGTTTGTGTACAGAAATCCTTTATCGATTAGAACAAAATGAAACAAACAAAACCTTTTGGCCTGTGAGAATACTGAAAAACTAATGAAAAGTTAATCTGCAGCAAGGTAGTATTGAAGTCATGACCGTTCACTCTGGAGATCATTTGTTATCCCGCTGAGGTAACTGATCAACACACTGGTTGGACCTCAGGATATGCCAAATCATGGAGTGGACTCTGTGTTTGATTTCACACATTCTGTTCACTAATAAGTTGTCAAACAAGTATGCTTGTATTTAAAAAATAGATGCTTGCTATTACTTTCTTTATTGCAACATATACTTGATCTTTCTTGAGTTGTAAGAGCGGTAGTGACTGGATGGCTATGATGTGTGGAAATCCTTCACATACATTTTATAAATTTGTTAGATTGTTACTTTATCTGCAGCTATGCTATATGGACAAAAGTATTAGGCCACACATCTTAATCCTTGAATTCAGGTGTTTCATTCAGTCCCATTGCCACGGGTGTAGAAAAATCAAGCACCTAGCCATACAGTCTGCCAGTGTAAACATTTGTGAAAGAATGGGTTATTTCAAAGAGCTCACTGAATTGTGCACGGAGAATGCCGGAGCAGCGCGCGATTGCGCAGGCGCGCAGCTTAGAGGGAACACTAAATGCCTATGTATGTAGAATGAGATCTCATAAAAGGTCCTTTAGGTGTAATGTGTAAGTGTAAATACTTTTGTTCATGTTGTGTATTTGATGGTCTGTGTTTTTGTTTGTATTGATCCCTATTAATCCTCTTTTGCAGGTGGATCCTTTCCACACTCTGTTCGGGGTTGCAGGTCTCTCCCTTCTCGGAGACGAACAGATCAAACCGGTGAATCCTGTACTCTGCATGCCTGAGGATGTCCTTCAGAGGATCGGTTTGCAGCCTGACCTCCTCAGCTAACTCTTCGATGCATCACACAAACAATGTTTACACCCACACAAACATGGCTGTCCTGCTGAACTCCCTGCAGCCTCGCGCCATGTCTGGATGTTGGGAGCACAGAGTCTCACAATTTGGACACGACTTCCTCTGAAACTCTGTTTTAATCCTCCCACTACTCATCATGTCATCAAGTCAGTGTTCTTGTGGCACTGCAACAAAAGGAAGAGGTTTTGAAGCTGCTTTGAAGTGTCATCATCTTTGCAGAAGTCTGAAAATCATAAAACATTCATTAACTTTTTGACTTATCCAGTATGTCAGTTTGAGGGAAAAAGTTTGATCACAGTTAAAATGTTTCAACTTCCTGTTGTCATCACCTTTCAGCTTGTCCTCTAGCCAAGACGTTATTACTGTAATGAGTTTCTTGGTCTGAAGTTCAGGTCCTCTGTTCTGTCGTGCTTTATTATCATTTTTGTGATCAAAATGACAGGGGATATTAGCTTGGTGGCTTTGACCTTGAAAAAGGAGGATTTTGTGTGGACAAGCTCAGTCAGATGAATTCAGCTGAGGGAGACAAAAGGTAAAAGTTAGACTAGCTATTTTAATGGTTTTTCACTTAAAACCCCTGACAGTTTTAAAGGTAGAGCATCTCTTTGCTTTTTCACTGTGTGTATTTGAAAAGTAAGAGCATGTGAAGGTCACTCAATCTCACCAACACTCTAACAGGCTTCACAAGTGGAGATGGAACACAGGACAGCTTTATGTCACCACATTAGAATAAACTTAATACAGATTTTTATTTTGCAAGGCTATTGAGGAGGAGTAAATGTTCTGTTTGTGATGGGAAACACCCGGAGCTTGAACAGCGTCGTTTAGTGTGTTTAATGTCTTATCTAGAGTCCAAGTTACACTATTTATTCAAACCTGTGTTACTCCATGCAGCTGTGGGTTGCTGTGTTGGATTTGCTCCACACCTTGTGCAACATCATAAAATATTTCCAGTCTTACTTTCAGATGGTTTAGAGCCAATGAAGCGGCTTTGAGACAGTTTCACATTCACTTGATGCACTCGTGTTGTCTTAATTAATGAAATTTTTATCTTTTAACTGTATCAATAAAACGCTATGATACAAATAATATAGTAATGCATTTGTTGTCAAGTTTCCCCCCATTTAAAGACTACTAACATGTAATAAATATCAGTATATAAAATGAATACAGTTTCTCAAAGAAAAGTCTGTCTTGTGATTGTAAGGTTCAAGTCTCAGCTTACAGCAAACGCACAACCATACAGTTTCAACAATAGAGTAAGCACACGGGCACCAGCTTAGTTCACAATAAACAGTACAACTAGACACATGCATAAAAAAGTAACAGGTAGATATTGCAGTGGCCAGGAGACTAAACTCTGGGGATGAAGTGTTGGGAGGCATTGTGAGTTTAGGGTCCTGATAACTTGGGGGGGAGAAGCTATTGCAGAGTCTCACAGTGTTGGTCCTAATACTGTGAAACAGGTTGTGAGTGGTGGGGGTCCTTCACTACAGCAGAGGGTCTGCAAGTGCAGCATGTCTGAGAGATGTGATGCAAGATGCAAACACTGTAGCAATTATTTATGGAGCGGGGCTAATCAAACGGTCCATGCCCCCAGTTTCTCCCTCTTCCTAAAACGGTGTTGTCATGTCAGTCCAGCCACGGGCAGAACTCACAGGGGGGATAAGGAGGTCTTGCTGCCCCTTTCCTGTGAAAATTAGAATCAAAATACTGTAATAATCCCAGGGAGGAAATTGCATTCTGTTACAGGTGCTCAGTTAGATATAAATAAATATAAATTTTAAAGACAGTAAATGTGAAAGGTAAGAAAATTGTGATTAAAAATAAACTATTCAACCTGTCTATGAATTGCAATATATCATATAAATAACTCCAAAGTTAAACACTACGTACAGTGTGTAATATATACAATGTGAAATATATACAGTATCAACTGGTCAAGGAGTCACAGGAGGAATTATAGAGTTTGATGGTCACAGGTAGGAATAATTTCCTGTGTTGTGGTGTATCTTGGCCGAGTAAGTCTGCTGCTGAACGTGTTCCTGCGCCTGTGTAAGTAATTTCCCCCCAGGGATTAATAAAGTATTCTGATTCTGATTCTGTCCAGCATGTCATGGAGAGTGTGAAGAATTCTCCAATATTGTCCTTAACGTGGACAGCATCCACCTTTTTGACACTACACAGAGATTCAAACTTCACACCCATAACGTTACTGGCATTGTGGATCAGTTTGTTGAGTCTGTTGGTGTGTACTCTATCTGCTGCCCCAGCACGCTACAGCATAGATGATGGCACTGGCTACCAAAGACTACAAACATCCAGATCATCGTCCGGCAGATATTGAAGAACCTATGTCGTCTCAGAAAATAGAGACAGCTCTTGCCCTTCACGTGGATGGCTTCTGTGTATTTAAGGAAGCCCAGTTTATTGTCAGTGTGAACACGGAGGCTTTTGTAGTCCTGCACTATCTCCACATAGACCCTATGGATGGAAACAGGAGTCCTTCTCATGTCCACAACCAGTTCTTTAGTCTTTGTCACGTTAAGTTTAAGGTGTAGAATAGCACTTCTGTCCTCCTCAGAGCACTGTGAATGTATAACTATGTAATGTTAAATAACATTACACACAGTAAGTGCGATTGGTTAATTATAAATGGAAAACAACACATTTGTAAGTTCTCAAAGATGGACTCCCCTCATGTATCTCACAGTGGTTTGATCCATTATCTACTATCCCCCAACTATTTTACTTTGCAAACTGCCAGCAAAGGATTAGCCACTGTTATATACTTCTACCACTCAGTAAAATGTAACATATTTACTGTTGTAATCAGACTATGTTTTATTAGCTTGTTATCTTGCTGTTAGAGCTTGTGCTTTAATGTGGCCACTACATTATTATGGTGCAGCTACATTTCCTAATGCAGCTTTATGGAGGCAGGAGTGATTATAACTCACTGAATTTTCAACCAGTTTTCAGGCACTTGTTTGGTTTTCATGTGTCCCTCCCCCTGACTGGTTGTCCCCCTGCTTTGTAAAAGACAAAACAGAAAAGGTACCATAGTGGTGGTTTTCAACCCAGCCACAGGGGCCCACAAGCCAGTGTAATCCTATTGCCGGTCCCAAGCCAGGCATATGGGGAGGGTTGCGTCAGGAAGGGCATCAGACATAAAATCTTTGCCAAATCAAATATGTGGATCCATGATACGACTTCCATAGTGGATCAGTCGCGACCACAAGGAGACTTGATGGTGGACTGAGGAAATATAAAAAAGTATTCAAAGGAAGAGGCTAGCTAAGAAAAAGTGGGATAGTCAGGGAGATGAAGAAAATAGGAGTAGTGGGAGTCTAGCTGCACAGCAAAGCGAGAAGTGACAAAGGAAAAGGCTTATAGTGAGTTGAAGGAGAGGTTGGACTCCAAGGAAGGAGAGAAGGACTTGTATCGACTGGTGAGGCAGAGAGACCGAGATGGAAAGGATGTGCTGCAGATTAAGGTAATTAAGGATAGAGATGGAAACGTTCTAACAAGTGGAGAAAGTGTGTTGAGAAGATGGAAGGTATATGAATAGGATGAAGACTGGAAAGACAGTTGGTCCAGATGACATACCTGTGGAGGTATGGAGATGTCTAGGAGAGAGGGCAGTGGACATTTTAACCAGATTGTTTAATACAATCTTGGAGAATGAGAGAATGCCTGAGGAATGGAGAAGAAGTGTACTGATATGGATCTTCAGGAATATGGGTGATGTGGAGAGCTGTAGTAACTACAGAGGGATCAAGTTGATGAGCCATATTATGAAGGTATGGGAAAGAGTTGTTGAAGCTAGGCTAAGAAGAGAGGTGATGATCACAGAGCAGCAGTATGGCTTCATGCTGAGAAAGAGTACAACAGATGCAATGTTTGCTTTGAGAGTGTTGATGCAGAAGTATAGAGAAGGTCAGAAGGAGTTGCACTGTGTCTTTGTGGATCTTGAGAAAACATATGATAGGGTGCCAAGAGAGGAACTGTGGAATTGTATGAGGAAGTCAGGAGTGGCAGAGAAGTATGCGAAGGTGGTGCAGGACATGTATGAGGACAGTGAGACAGTGGTGAGGTGTGCAGTAGGAGTGACAGTTGGGTTCAAGGTGGGGGTGGGATTACATCAGGGATCAGCTCTGAGCCCCTTCTTGTTTGCAATGGTGATGGACAGATTGACAGATGAGGTCAGGCAGGAGTCTCCATTGACTATGACAAAGATGACATTATTTTGTGTAGTGAGAGTGGGGAGCAGGTAAAGGAGAACCTGCAGACATGGAGGTATGCACTGGAGAGAAGAGGAATGAAAGTCAGTAGAAACAAGACAGAGTACACATGTTAAAGGATTTGCAGGCAAACGTGACCCAACTCTTTTACCCACATGTGACCCATATCTGTTTATTTTATGACAGTGTGAACAGCACAAATCCGATTTGAAAAATTGAATTCAGGCCACTTTCATATGTGGTCCTAAATGAGATACATATCCGATGTTTTTCAAAGTGACCTCAGTCTGAATGATCATGTCACATTTCTTCTCACTTTT
>VUQH01061575.1:0-10874 GCA_015106775.1 Etroplus canarensis | reverse complement strand
TGCTGACTGTCCACACAAACTGCACGACCGGGCAAGAAGAAGACTGTTGAAGGAGGCCACCAAGACACCTACGACCACTCTGAAGGAGTTAAAAGCTTCAGTGGCTCAGATGGGAGAGACTGTACCTAGCTTCTTCACCAATTGTATGGGAAGCCACTGTTGAAAAAAGCTCATATGAAATCTCACCTGAAATTCCCCCAAATGCATGTGGGCGACAACTGGAAGACGGTTCTTTCATTTGATGAGGCAAAAATTGAGCTTTTTGGCCATCAGACTAGATACTATGTTTGGTGAACACCAGACACTGCACATCACCACAAACACATATCTCCACTGTAAGCATGGTGGTGGCCGCATCATGCTCTGGGGATGCTCCTCAGCAGCAGGCCCCTCAAGGCTTGTAAAGGTAGAGGGGAACATGAATGCTGCACCAAATTCAGAATCAGAATACTTTATTAATCCCCAGGGAAAAATTGCTTTCTGGAGGATAGTCGGACTAAGTCTGCAAAAGAATTACAGCTTGGGAAAAGATTTATTTTCCAACAGGACAACAACTCCAAGCCTCCAGCAAAAGATACACAGAAATGATGCAAAAAAGGTGAATGCTCTAGACTGGCCAAGTCGAAGCTCAGATCTCGGACCAATCGAGAATTTGTGGCTGGACTTGAAAAGAGCTTTTCACACCTGATCCCCAAGCAATCTGACAGAGCTTGAGGTGGTTTTCAAGGAAGAATGGAGAAAAACTGCAGTGTCCAGATGCGTCAGCCTGATTGAGACATATCCACACTGACTCGGTACTGTGATTGCAGCCAAAGGTGCATCTACTAAATATTGACCTAAAGGGGGTGATTGTTTATGCAGTCACTTATTTTACCTTATATATTTTAATTAATTGACATTATTTTGTAAAAATCTATTTTCACTTTGACATGAAAGAAGCTTTTTTGCAAATTCTTGTCAAGAAAGCCAAATTATATTGACCATGATTTTATTTCTTAGAGTAATAAAAGGGCGAAACATCCAAGGGAGTGAATAGTTTTCACAGGAATTGTAAATGGTGGCTCTAAGAACATCCTGGTACCTCTAAGGAAAGTAAAACTCTCACAAAAACTTCAAAACAAGGCTGCTTTACTCAGTTTGTTGACACTGTGGAGAAACATGAATCAAAAATTGTTTATCGGCTACTAATTAGCAAAACCTGTCTCACAGAAACAGAGCTTCGATAATGTATGATAGCAGCTCGATGCTAATTGGTTGGCAACAGATAACAGGCTCCCATCAGAATGAAAAAAGTAACTTTGACTTCTGAGGTTCTTTGTTGAAACAGAAAACTCAACCTCAAAGCTGCTTGTTAAGAGAAAAAGCACACGCCTACACAGCAGGCTCGAAGAAAGAAATAAACACAAGACTTAAATGACATTAATCCACGTTTATGAAAGACAGATGTGGATATTTTTCCTTTTTTCTATTAGCACTAAAGGGAACCATAATAATACAAAGTAAAGTCTGATAAAGAGGGAGGCAGCCTTTAAAAACATGCCATTTATTTTGTAGGATATACTGTGATCATGACGATATGGACACCAAAGGCGGTCTAAATTGTGACAGCATGGCTCTGTCTGTGTAGCACAAAGCAAAAAACACAACAGAAGACAGAAGGATGGAGGAGGTAGCTTTTATCTTCTGAGATCTCACCTGACATCCATCTCCCCTCCGACGTGCATCAAAAAGGAGCCATCTGGCTGCTTCACTGACCATAGGAATTCTAGCAGCTTTTCCCTGCAGAAGGTCGAAACAGAAGGGGGACAGGGGTCAATTAGAAACAAGAGGAGGAGACACAGTTCGTGGTGCAAAGACAGAGAGGAGAAAGTGGGCAGGGGGTGGTAGAGTAACTGCTGCAAATTTAATAAAGCACTAATGCAAAGTCAACACCCGCTGGTAGAACTGCTTCACAGCAAAGAAACAGGGAGCTCTACTCAACGGTAAACATGAGTAAGTTCACCCTTTCTCTGTCACGCAGAGTCAATTATGAGAAAAACAACTCATGTAAACACCATCTCTAAATGCTCTTATAATTAGCTACTGGTTAAAAAACATTAGCATGATGTATATCTACAATATTCTACAACTGTATTATAGTGGTTATAGTAGAACAGAAAAATTAGGGGATTTAAAGGCCTAAATTATGACCTTCAGTTGTACAGCCATTGTTTAGTTTTATTCTATGCCAGCGAACACACACAAAAACACTCAACCTTGCATCAGATTTAATTATCAGCAAGAAATATGCAATATAATCAAATATCCATGCAAAGACCAAAAATCATTCAACTCCACTACCACTCATGAAACACACATGAATTATAAAAACTTCATATGACAAAATATATATAGACAATATATAGACAAAAGTATTAGGCCATTACACCTACATTCCATTCTAAATCCATAGGAATTAATATGCAGTTGGTCTCCCCCTTTGCAGCCATAACAGCTTCCACTCTTCTGGGAAAGCTTTCTATGAAACTTTGGAGTGTATCTGAGGGAATTTTTGCCCATTCATCCACAAGAGCATTTTTGAGGTCAGACACTGATTTTGGACGAGAGGTTCTGGTTTGTAATTTCTGTTCTAGTATGTCCTAAAGGTGTTTGATGGGGTTAAGGTGAGGACTGCCGTGGCCAGTCAAGTTCTTCCACACCAAACTCAACCAGGCCTTTATGGACCTTACGTTGTGCACCAGGGGCACAGTCACTGTTCCCACAAAGCTGGAAGCATAGAGTTGTCCAAAATGTCTTAGTACAGCTGAAGCATTAGGATTTCTCTTCACTGGAACTCAGGGGCCCAGGCCAACCCCAGAAAAACAACCCCATAGCATTATCCCTCCAGGAACACATTTTACAGGTGGCACAGAGCTATCATATAGGTAATGTCATCCTTGCATTCACCAACCCAGACCTGACCAGACTTTCAGATAGAGAAGTGTGCTTCATCACTCCATAGAACACTGCTCCGGAGTCCAGTGACAACATGATTTACACCACTCCATCTGACGCTTGGCAATGTGCTTGGTGAGTTAAGGCTTGCATGCAGCTGCTCAGCCTTAGAAAGCCATGCCAATGAAACTCCTGCTGCACAGTTTCTGGTAATGCCAGAGGTAATGCCAGAGGAGGTTTTAACACTACCTCTACTGAGTCAGCAGAGGGTCGGCAACTTACATACACTCAGCCATCCTGCACTGTAACTTTACATGGTCTGACACTTTGTGGCTGAGTTTCTGTGGTTCCCTTATGCTTCCACTGGGCATTATTACTACTTACAGTTGATCATGAAATACCTAGGAAGGAAGAAATTTCACAAACTGACCCTATGCAATGGTGGCATTACATTACCGTACCGTGCTCAAATTCAGTGAGCTCTTTGGAATGAGCCACGCTTTCCCAAATGTTTATAAAGGCAGATTGTATAGCTAGGTGCTCAATTTTATACACCTGTGGCAATGGGATTGAATGAAACGTGTGAATTCAATGATTACAGCGTGTGCCCCAGTACTTTTATCCATATAGCGTATATGCACACCCCATTCAATAACCTGACTATTCCAATAATATACAAGTATAGTATAAAAATGACTGAAAGCTGTGAAAAGGTAAGATGGTTGCTTTAAGGCCAAATGAATAAATAAGGCTCTCAAATATATGGCTTGCAGGTTTGAACCAACTCACCAATGGGTCAAATCTAGCCCAGTGGATGGATTTGCAAGTGTGAAAACTGCATTAAAAACCATTGCTTTTATAGCCTTCTTACTAACAAAGACTTCACCTTGTCCCTGCTGTACTAAACCAAAGTAAAGTGGTAAAGCCAAGGAGCCATGCTTACACGTTTCATTGATTTATGACTGAACGTGGAAAAAAACCGAACCATATTAAAACTGCGCTTAATTTTCTTGAGATATCTGTCTGTTCAACATGTTTTATAAATGTTATAATAAATCAAAAAATGTTAAATATTGGACAGGAACAAGGGGCATCAGTAAAAATTTGCTCCTGCTTTGCCACACGACACAGATATATACAGGTTTGTGGAACTTTTGCTGCTCTTGGTGGTTATTTCTCTCCAACACACTTCTCCATAGTAGATTGTCTCACAATATCAAAAATTTACAGACTGAAAATTCAAGCTTTCAGATGTCATCCTTTACATCTGAGATGCTGTTTTCTGAACACACAGATTTAATTAATTTTGTGCACACGCTGGATAAAAAGTAGATGTACTGTGCTTGTTTATATGTGCAGAGATAGACAGAGGTGGATTTTAATCTTAAATATTCACTGCCTGAACAGAGGAAATCTCAGTCCAAAATAACAAAATATGAAATAGTAAGAAAACAAAAACTGAAATGCTGTAACAGAAACTTTTCTGTGTTTGCCATGTTGTAATTTTACCACCATCATAATTGTACCTGTCTATAACATTAT
This sequence comes from Etroplus canarensis, assembly GCA_015106775.1. Classification (NCBI taxonomy): domain Eukaryota; kingdom Metazoa; phylum Chordata; class Actinopteri; order Cichliformes; family Cichlidae; genus Etroplus; species Etroplus canarensis. The sequence continues at coordinate 6,398 of VUQH01061575.1, read as the reverse complement.
AAGCCTCTTCTGTGCCGATGATGCAGAGGGCATTCACAGCAGCGTAGGTGGGTGCAAGGTGAGCATGTTGTCCCGGTCCCCCGGCGAACCCCCCTGTTGGGCTTTGACAGCGTGCCAGAAACTGACACACACTGGAGAGAAAAGATAAAGAGGTTATGAATCCATTATTTATTTACTGTCCAAACTAATGAGCAGCATAATGAGCAACTGAAAACTACTACATGTTCTTTCTAACATATGCGTCTGCTGTTATTTGATGACTTGACAATAAAACAAGAGAGAAAACACATGAAAGTTACCTTGTTTTCTTAATTACTAGGCTGGATTCTGCCACACGCAGCTCTACTCACAAATTGCTGATGTCTTTTTCAGTCAGTTGGAGCTCACTGTAAAGCTTGGTTTGGACTATGTAACAAGCAACTAATTTATAGCTATAAAAAAAAGCAGAAGGATCTGTTCAACTACTAAAGGTATATCCTCGAAAAGCCCCAATTTCTCCATGAATGGTGACCTGACCCAACCCCCTTTGACATGATATGTGGCTACATGCCATGGTCAATTTTTATATGCAAATTGGATGATTAACAACTGACATACGCAGAAGCAAAGCTGATTCCATAATATCCCCAAATATTTTTTTTTAGACCAGTAACAGCAGACAGCAATGGCAACAGACACAACATGAGGTCACCATGAAAGTATACGATCCCATGATCAATTTGGTTTTTGTTTTGTTCAGCTCAGAGGAATAGTTAGAGATACAGCTAATGTAAAAAAAAATTAAAGAAAACACCACCTAGTGGCCAATCTGTATTTTCAAAATAGCTGAAACTCTAATCAGTTCTGGATTTCACAGGGGTCTATCACTGTGCTAAAATTCAAAATCTTGCATTAAGTAGTTTTTGCATCATCATGCATTGAGGGTGGTGACATGATGTCATCGTAAATGTGTAGGATACCACGATCAGTTACGAATAGGCACAGAGATATGGCTAAGTCTAATTTTTTTTAAAACAGGTAATGCCACCTAGTGGCAAATCTGTATTTTCAAAATGGCTGAAAATCTAATCAGTTACAGATCTTATGAAGGTCTATCACTGTGCCAAAATTCGAAATCCTTCATTAAATAGTTTTTGCCCTATCGCAATGACACGAAGGATTTGCAGGGGCAGTATTGATGATTCTATCATATCCCTTCTTTTCCGGGATATCAATAAATAAAGGGTTGCCAGCTCTGGAATATGCAGCATGAATGTACTCAAAACTATTATAATATTGGTACTGCAAACAAATGGTCAGCAGTATATACTGTCAAAATGATGTTTGACTAGTCTGAATATATCACTCACCCATATTATTAAAACCAGAGACCTTCGGCCTGATATTCATGTTACTTTTACATGTACGGCCCACCTAAACACTGCTGCAGATACACAAGCACACTTCCACATGGCAATCGCATTCCCCGATAGCAGCAGTCTCCCCCTCCAGGACATTGCAAAAACTGCCCAAGAACAGTTCGAGGAAAACAACAAAGGGTCCAATGAAATAAGTCAGACCAGTGAGGTCCCCACCAACAATCCACAGAACCCAGAGGTTCCTGTTAATGTCCCAGATGACACAGGACTCCCCCATCAATGCCCAAAATGTTCAGAGCTGTTTTAGCGGCAAGAGGGGGGACGACACAATTTTTGGCATGTGGTGGTAACTGGTGTCCTGGTGTTTCCTACAGATTATGTGAGTTTTGATGATGGCTTCCTGAAGTTTATACAACACACTGACAAAATTCTGAGAAAATTATTAAGATTAATATTTAAAGATAATAACTATTATATAAAGAAGTTAAGCAAACAATTTTGGCATCTCAATGAATGGAAAAGCTACATGCAATGTGGCTTACTGTTAACCGACAAATGACCAAGTGGGATCATTTATGACCTGTCATATGTGGCACTGTGATACCTTTAAAATGTTTCCTACTGTGAATTTATCAATGTCCTTCTCCTGTACGTTTTATTGTTTTGTAACAGGAAATGGCTCATATTGTTTGTTTTGTTAACATTATAGGCTGTGATTTATATAGTATTTTCCACCTCTAATTGCTGCATGATGACATTTTGCAGTGAGCCACAGCTAACATTCCTAGAGTAGAAGATTTTCTGCTGCAGAAGCCTTGAGGCAGAAAAAAAGCTAAACTGATGGAGATGAGTCAGGTTAACTCTTCTTGCATAATTAAAGCATAATTAACTGCATCAGAAATTTTACATATGATTGTACATTGTATGGATGTGATTATTAAAGTATTCCTGTGTGAAATATAACAGGGTGATAAACAACCCCAGTCAGCTATTTTAGTCACTAAAACCTATTGAGGGCTAACTTATCATTTCTACTAGACAGATTGCACATTACAACATGATTACAACATGAGAATTAAAAATGTGTGTTTAAAAAAAGTTTCCCTTGCCATCCACCTCGCTCGAACAAAGCACGTTTCTAACACTTTGCTACAGAGACAACAGTTCCAGATCATCAAAGGAAACTGCAGGAACTTGGCAGGCTGTATAACGCACTCCATTGGGCAATTTCACTTTAGCTGACGTGTCACAAAGCACAGACCATCTCAACCACAGGTTTCTTTCTTTCCAGCCTCCATGCTACCAAGCTGCTTCTCGCACAAAAATCCTCTTCATCCTCCGCCATGGAGGGAAATAATAAAACTGTAAGGATGCCTCGAGCCAAGTGAGTTGGAAGGGAAGCCTACATTAACTTTGGCCAACCAGTCCGGTGCCAACACTGACCTGAGAACAGTGTACACTTCATGGGACAGAGAAAGCAATCTGTTGTAGGTTGCATTGTTATAGGTCTTTGAACAGGGCCAGTGTGTTTGTGTGTGCGAGCACGAAGGCGTCACGTTGGCGCCGGGCAGTGCCAGCCGGTGTGCTGGCACGCTTCACAGTTATAATGAGAGTGTAGGCTGGCAGCCTGGCACGGCTATGCGCTACGTGGTTTGCAGAGTGCCACTTTTGACTGGCAGTAATTTAATCAAACGACATTTCGGTGACAGTGAGAGCGACAAAGTTTTAAGTCATGTGTGGATGTTTAAAAATACACCTGCCTGTCCTGCACACTGCTGCCATCACTTTAAATCAGACTTTATCAGTCTGCATAATTCTAGATAAAAACCTTCAACTCGCTGCTTCGAACACCAACACCACAACTATTTATTTTTGTGAAATTTCCACTACAGAGGACAAGTTAAATTCACTGTTGCAGCTAGTTACAGAAACAAGCACAAAGAAATATTTAACTATGAACACCGAGATAGCAGTGCTGCAGCTGGACTGAAAAAATAAGCAATTTTAGTGCTCATTATATAGTAATTTAATCAATAGTAAAACTTCTCTGACCTATTCTTTTCTTTGTGTTTTATAAAATGGTGAGTTGAGTTATAGGAAGAAAGTCAGAGAAGAGGAAAAATGTTCATAGTAATTCTGCCTGTACACTACCAGTCAAAAGTTTGGACACGCTTGGCCATACTCCACTATGGCCAAGCATGTCCAAACTTTTGACTGGTAGTATAAGGCTGGAAAAGTAAGTGGTGCTACATAAGATACAGCTTCAGGAACACATTGAAACTAATTAGGTCAATTGGCAACGGGCCGTAATGTGATCGGGCATAAAACAAGCACCTTAGAGAGACAGAGTCTCTCAGAAGTAAAGATGGGCAGAGGTTCAGCAATCTGCCAGAAACTGTGCTTACAAATTGTGAGGCAATTTTAGAAATATGTTCCTCAATGTAAAAATGGAAAGACATTAAATTTTCCATCATCTCCAGTACATGATATCATCAAAAGAATCAGAGAATCTAGAGATATCTCTGTGTGCAAGGGGACACAGCCAAAAACCAATACTGGACGCTTGTGCTCTTTGAGCCTTTAGGCAGTACTGCATTGCAAACAGGCATAATTCTGTCATGGAAATCACTGCATGGGCTCAGGAAACCTTTCAGAAATGGGGGTCTGTGAACACAGTTTGCTGTGTCATCCACAAATATACACTACCTGTCACGCTTGGCTATAGAGTATGGCCAAGCGTGTCCAAACTTTTGACTGGTAGTGTAAGAAGGTTTGTTCAGGACTCATGTTCAGCGCCTCAAGTATGCGAACCTATGAAACCTCTGTCCATTAAATATAAAAAAATAAGAATCACAAGGAGCTTATTCCAGCTGCCATAGGGTGGGAGGCAAGGAACACCCTGGACAGGTCCCTAGTCTATCACAGGGCTAACACAGAGACACACAGAGAGAGAGAGAGAGAGCGAGAGAGAGAGAGAGAGAGACAACCACTCACTAACATCCATGACCAATTTAGGATGACCAGCTGAACTAATGAGCATGTGTTTGGATTTTGGGAGGAAGCCAGAGAACCTGGAAAGAACATGCAAAGTCTGCACAGAAAAGTTCCAAGAGCTGGCAGATTCAAACCCCGGTCCCTCTTGCCGTGAGGCAACAGTACTAATCACTGTTCCCCCTTTAGACCATTTTGGAAAAACATATGATGAAATGTTTGTATGCATTTATATACATTGTAAAAGACGGATTAGGCTTCTGGATCTGAAAAGTGAAGTCCCATAACTGTTATTCTTAATAGCCAGCAGGGGGTGACTCCTCTGGTTGCAAAAGACTTTTAAAGTCTATGGGAAAACGACCCCTGACTCCTTACTCTGTGACTTCAATAAACACCTTTCTGATGATTTTATGAGCTTAATTGCTAGTTTCATGTCAAATAAAAAAAAAAAAACACATGAAGCTTGCCAAACACTGTATCATAAAGCTTGATTTCTGCTAGTGTGATATTGAGGTTACAGGTACGTCGTAGCTACAAACCCTTGTAAAACCCTATGTCGTAACCTAATTTGCCCATCTCCAGAAATGCAACTACACACCCTGTAAAGTAGGCAAAGTCCAGGTAAAGCCAGCAAATGCAATACATCTATACACAGTCATTTGAGAGCAGCTGAGGTGGTGGGGCACTGCTGGGTGGCATCTCTTGAGAGTAGCTGAATACTTCAAAGGGAATTTCAATCAGTATTTTTCTAACAGTGTTTGCTTTGCTGTAATAATTAGGAGAACAATACCAATACATAATTTAAATCCTTTGGCAGTGCAGTGGCATCATTTGGCACCATTTTTACCCTTGTGTGCAGTGTAGTTGTGGTCTGTGTGTGTGTGTGTGTGTGTGTCTTACTCTGAGGCAACAGCAGCAGGAATGGGCTCCTCTAGTAACTCCAGACTGTGAAGAATCCAGAAGCAAAGCCACGGTCTGCTCGCGTCCAGACACTACTCACACAGACACACACATATTACATGACCAAATGGGCATCAGCTGACCGATTACGGGCATAAATGAGATAGTGAGAGCAGTCAGTAAGAGGCAGGGATGAGGGGAAAAACAAGTCTGCCAGACAGAAAAGAAGCAGAGCGGGAAAATGATCACGCTGACCCACACAGAAACACATCACACCACTCATTTTCTAACACTGGTAATGTAGTTTACAGTTATATTCACCATTTATGATACAAATAATCATTATATGATGCCTTTTGTGCTGATTGTATTTGTTAAAATTCAAACTCAGTTTCTTTTCTTTAACATTACAAGCACTGTAACTTCAAAAACTGGCTGTCGGTCTGCTTTTGTCTTTACCACTGAAATACAGCTGAATCAGTAAGTTATTGAGATGGAGAAGAGGGGCACCACAAGTGCTTCTCTCACTTTTGTGGCTAGAATAATGAATAGCACACACACATACACACACACACACACATAAAAACAGAGGTGATTTTCCCAGCAGCAGGCAGGCATATTTTTTAGCCAAATGAAAATTGCACGGATTCTATTTCAAGCAGAGGGGACAATCAGGCATTTTTACAGAGGCAGGGAGAGTTACTCCCCTATCAGTCAGCACAGGTTACTGAACATGCAGTTCTGTGAAAAATTAGGTACACCCCATCATTCAGTAGCTTGTAGAGCCACCTTTAGCACCAATAACTTGGTAAATGGACTGGCGCTTATACAGCGCTTTTCTGCTCTAACTGAGCACTCAAAAAGCTTTTTACTACAAGCCTCATTCACCCATTCACACTGTTAGAAATAATTTTGAATCTGGACATCAGGCATCTTTCCTCTGAGTCTCTCACACTCTGAAACCCTTTCTGTGCTACCATAATTAACCTTGTTTTAGAACATCATGTATTTTCTTAAGAGTACAAGATCTATATTTTTGTTCAAAGTTCACTGTGTATAAGTTATGACCTTGTTTGTTCAAATTATAAGAAAACATAACCAGCCAGGACTGGTTTCTGTATGCTGAGAGACAGGCTATATTTTTGTCTA
>VUQH01061565.1:0-12167 GCA_015106775.1 Etroplus canarensis | reverse complement strand
TGCCGTATGCTGAAGAGGAAATGCCCTTGAAATGGGTGTTTCAGCAAGACAACGACCCCAAACACACCAGCAAGCGAGTCAACACTGCTATTTTTTTGAATATTATATTTCTTGACTTTCTGTAAAATATTATCAAATTCAATAACTTCTTCCAATTTTCTTGCTTTGACATAGAATGTGCAGTGTCCCCAATGCATTTGTGTTCATTAAAATACAATTTATTTGAAGAATTTTGAGGTTTACTCACCTTTTTAAACACACTGCTATTATTATGAACATAACTGTATTTATCTTGCAGAGGATTTTAGAAGAAAATGTCTATTCATTTATTTATTCATAGTTACTAGTTAAGATTTGGATTTCACATGCAAAGCATATAGGTAACAAAGAATTTGTTACTGACTAGCTCCCTGCGGTTGCCATGCAACCACCAAAGGTATAGCCCCAAAATGCCCCAATTTCTTTATGAATACTGATTGACCCAACCCCACTTGACATGATGTGAGGCTACGTGCCACGGTCAGTTTATTCCTTTCTTTGTTTTTAATACAAATTGAATGATTAAAAACTGACATCTTCAGTAGCCAATTTCAACCAATTTCAGCCATGGCTAAAGCAGATGGCAATGGTGGTAGACACAACATGGTGTAACCATGAAATTATACAATCCCACAATCAATTTGGTGTTTATTTTGTGCAGATAGGATGAAAAGTTACAAACGTATGGCAAAAAAATGTTGTTTTTTTTTTTTAATGGAAAACTCCACTTGGCGGCTAATTGATGTTTTTAAAAGAGCTGAAAATCTAATCAGTTCCACATTTCATGGTTGTCTACCACTGTGCATAAAAAATCAAACTCCTGCATCAAATAGTTTTTGCATTATCAAGCTTGCATGAAGGAGTTGCAGTGGTGGTGGTGCCAGCTGCAGCAGTTGTGTTAGCAGTGTTAGTGGTGGCTGCAAACACAACATGGCGTCACCATGGATGTATATGATCCCACAATCAGTTTAGTTTTTGTTTCCTGCAGATTATACAAACAGTCAGAGAGATATGGTTAAAAACTAAAAACTGATTACACCACTGGCAAATCCGTATTTTCAAAATGGCTGAAAAGCTATTCAGTCCCAGATCTCACAGAGGTTTATTACAGTGCCAAAATTAAAAATCCTGCATCAGATTTTTTTTGCACTAACACAAAGGATTTGTGGTGGTGGCAGCGACAGCAGTGCTGATGGTGCCATTACATCCCTCCTTTTTGGGGATATAATGAGGAATTGCCTCCAACATGAGCAGCTCAAACATATGGCTAGTTACATATTAATACAGGTCTAATACACATAGGGTCCTTCTACTTCTGGTATTTAAGATAGCTTTGAAAAGTGTGCATTATCCTTCTGTACTCCAGTAATACTTTTACCTACACTCCAAAATCCAACTTTGAAAGCATTTAGGGTGATTGGATTATAATAGATTGCACATTTTATAGCGTCAGTCTGTGTACTGTGTATTTTAATGGTATAATTATAACCAAAAACTGTTTTTCTGGGAATATGAAAAACCAGTGCCATAACAGACTAAATATAAATCCCTCACACAATATTTACTCAGTGAATGTGAACCCCCTTCACTTGAGCTTTGGGGTAGCTGTGGTTCATAATCTGCGAAAGACAAGAACAAATCACACAGTGAAAAACAGCCCTTACTGTGCTTTAGAGACAGAAATTAAATATGTTTGAAGATGAAGTCTCCAGCAGCCTTCTGACCCTGAACAGGATAAGCTAATGGATGGATGATGATTCTGTTAGAAGACTGCATGCTAATGTTCTACCCTGGAAATATCTTGAATCACCGGATGAAATATGCTTCCCTCACTGGAATCAAAATAAGTATTGTTTTGAACAGAAGTGAGAACTTTTCCACAGCACTTGGAGCAGCATCAGGAAATTCAAGGGGCAAAATACTGCATGTAGCCCCGAGGGGCACCAGCAGGGGGCTCTAGTTTCAAAGCCAAGGGCAGCCAGGGGCAATTATGCCACATGTCCACATATCAGCATGAGACATTAACATACATAAAACAGCAAGATTCACTGATATAAAAGTGTGACTGCTTACTGAAGGTCAGAGCACCTTTTAGAGAATGAATAATCCTCTCTTGGCATATTTTCAGCCAGTAAAACCACACAAAATTCTTTACTGGGCTTCACAGCAAAAGTTCATGCTGCTGCTGCTACTGAATAAATGACAGTGTAAATGAAGTAATCCAACTTTCTCAGTCCCTTGTGTTTCTTTTTGGAACAAAAGTGGAGTTTTTCAGAATCCATGACAGATGTGTTCTGTAATATTGATTGATTGTTTGAGGCATTTGTTTGTTTGACAGTATGCGTCTCCAAAAGGCAAGCAAGCCTAATGGGATTTAGGCGGTAGATGATGATTGTGAATTCTCCATTGTATACATTTCTACTCTGCTCAGTGGACACAGAGCCCCCCTGGCTGGCATGTCTTTGCATGTTTAGTGTGACCCAAGAGGTCCAACTTGTTTCTAATTTCCTCTGTTTATTATATTTCTTTGTATCAAAGCCTCTGCTTTTCACAAGACCACCGAGGAAGCAGCAATCAAATGTGGACAACAAGACAAAATACCCAGCTTTTACAGACAAAACCTCATGGGGTGAATGAGTGTGTGTGTGTGTGTGTGTGTGTGTGTGTTTTTGTGAAAGAGAGAGGGATTCCACAATTTGAAGTGCTGACATCTGCTGCAGGCGCTTGCAGGGCTGGAATGCGATACCCTCCTTTACACAAAGGGCCTTGGCCCTTGCAACAGGCACATGAAGACCTCTGTATGCCCCTCTCCACAGGGGCAACGCAAGTATGAAATGACTGCATCAGTGCCCCACGCCTTCTTTCCTGAGCCATTAACTTTGATTAAAACCACAAAAATCTCCCTTCTTACCTTGATGCTGCATAGGTGGCTGCTCTACATTTTCTTTGAGGTGGTAGTTTCTAAGCTATGTGAGACTGGGGGTAAATTGCTGCAGCATTGCATCATGCGTCTGGCTCAATAGGTTCAATATGTCTCCAACTCTCCTTTGATTGTTGTGTCTGTGCTGCAGTGGACTTACCATACAGCGGGGGGACACACTGTTGCATTTTGCCAACAATAGGATGGGAGGAACCACATAAAACACAGTTGATGAGGTACAACACTGTGCTGGGGAGAAAGGAAATTGGGAACAGGAGGGAGTATTGTTTCAAGCGGTGTCTCTGCTTTGATATGACAAATTGAGAAACCCTTAAACATTTCCTTCCACAGAAACAATTCAGGAGAGCATAAAAATGCATGTTAAAAAGTTTTGTTTTGGGGAAAAATGTATCTTTCATTCAGTGAACTGGGATTATAAACAATTACTCAACGGTTAAACAATGTTACTTAGGAATGTTATATGGAAGGTTTTAGTCAGACTCATGGTGCCCCCAATGGTAATATGTACTGCAAACTATATTGTATATATTATAAACTGTATGGAACATCGTTCGCTGGGCTAAAAATGTAACTGGGCCACACATGGCACAATGTTGTAGCCCAGTACAGTATATAGCAACAACAGATACAGGAGCTCTAAGAGAGTTGAGACAAGTGGTGTACATAAGAGAGCAAGAAAAACGTGTTAACTTATGAGAACCCACGGTGACATGCATGTAACAAACACTTTACATTTTTTTTACAGCTGTGTGGCCTTCTTGGTCTGTTGTATATCCCCCATAATTTTCCTGTAAGGAAAAATGAGTCTGGGTTCTTATGGGTTAAACCAAAACTTGAAATGTGGCTGTTTTAGTGGAAAGGAAGCATGACACCTATAACTCCAGGAATATAAGTGTTGCAAACGCAGTCGAAATCTACTCAGCTATTCTGATGTCATGATGTTGAAAGTTATAATTCAATTATAAAAGGTCTGTAAAGTTATTTTCCACAGGACTTTCTCTTTAATAAGAGACTGGGCTGTCTGGAGACACTGAAACTTTTGATGGAAACTGCTTGAAATGCGTAAAAGTGTCTGCAACAAGTTGAAGGAAAAACTAGAACTGAAGGTGGGCGAAATACCTCTTTAAACCAGGCAGCAACTGAATAGTTAACATCCTGGGGAGTTTCCTCCGCTGGGAAGTTGCACTTTATGTATAGCACCTGTTGTGCCGTCAGTTGCCAGTCTCCAGAAAGGCAACCCCAGCGATATTTCATCTCAGTCTCCAACTTATGACTCTAGACCGCGCCAGACAACAGAAATCGTCTCGTCCCTGTGAGTGGTTTCTGGGTACAGGCTGTATCAAGTTGCAGGACTCTCCCGAGGTCTCCGTGTGTGAGCTTTTGCTGTGGTGCGTAAAGATCTGCCGGGGTTTATCATACGGAGTGAGGAACGCACAGTGGACGCGCGTTTTCACCAAAATGCATGTGTGCGTTTCTAATAAGCCCCTTTCATAGATGGTATATGCAGCACACACGGGCGATTTTATAACATAAAGCTAAACTTTGCTCAAACTTTCCATTGAACCAACAGGTGCGCAGCGTCTTTGCGCAGCAGCGGCAGGTTTGGAACCTTTGCGCAGGATGTTCTAATTCACCAAGTTAAAAATTACACGTTCTTCCGAAGGACTGATGATTAAGTGGATTTTACTCTGCGTTTATCCCCTCCAAATGTGTCCGAAGCAGCAGTGGTGTCCTGCAAACGACGCGTGTGTGTGGTGATAAAAACCGTCCCGTCTACAGCGCTGTGTGATCGCCTGCTACCACTCATCCAAATGATCCTTCCATTAATATTCCTTCTTGCATCGCTTCTCCAACAATATGGCTCGGAAGCTGAATCAAGTCATGTCAGCAAATTTCACCTTCCAAGTGTAAAGGAGCAAAACGGTAAGTTTTCGATGCCTTCTGTTTTCATAAAGCAAAGTTAATTCATGCAAACGTGTAACCCAGGTGCTCATTCTTACTGGACCTAAAGGCAATCTTTTGGAAATGCACATCAATGTGGATTTGCAATGACTAGGGAGAGTTTTGTTTTGGTCAAACAACATTATCCAGCATAGGAAGTGCAGTATTACCCTTTACCTTTAAAGTGTACCCCTGTATGTTTAAGAGGGGAAACCCTCCTGAAATTCCAGGTCCCTCAGGAGAGGTTTTTCTTGTGATCATAAAAAAAGGCTCCATTCATTCAGGAGCAGTCACTCAGGGCGATGTAATTTGCTTCTCCTCTGAAATGACTGCGCTGAACTGCACTAATTCATAAATACTTATGTGTGTGTGTGTGTGTGTGTGTGTGTGTGTGTGTGTGTGTGTGTTTAATTTTATGCTCAGACTAATGTTGAGAGTATAGCTATGTTTAGCTGGATAAGTAAATAATTACCCTCCAGTGACTTTTTACCAACACGGGTAATTTGACAGTCAAGTTCTTTGTTGTAGGCAGTGTCAATGCACCACATCTTTCAGATCTTGACATAATGATTAAGATTTTGCATTAAGATTATTCTTTTCATCTTGCTCAAATTTTTATTCACTTCTTCCTTATATTTCCAGTCATTACATCGTCTCTTCAAAATATGCTGTTAATGTCTTACATATGAATTAAGACGGTAGTTAAGAACCATAAACCAAGCCAGCGCATGCTGGTACTAGAAGGGTAGGTCACAAGGACAGTTTGGTGGAAGAATTCTTAATTGGGAGTTAATAATCCTGTGCAGGAGTTCTAAATATCACTGTGTTTACTAGAGGCTCATAACAGTACACTCATTCTACAGGTGGAAAACACTTTACTTGTTTTCTTATATTAATTGATGTAAATTACCCATTATACCCATTACTTTAGATTAGTTGTAAGTGATAACACTTGCTTTATTAAGCTCTTTAATTCACCAAAGAGGACCCCAGAAATGGACCATTCAACCCCTTACCAAGGTATTAGCTTTTATCTAACTGATTTTGGTCCAGATATCTTGGACCCTTCAGTGGAAGAGGGAATTTCACAACCTGCCCCGTGAGAAGCTGGCCCTTGTAATGGCTTATAACTAAAACACAAGTGATTTACAAAAGTATTAGTAAATAGTACCTATTTTAAAGGTTGATAAATTCAGTGTAGTTGAATTTTACTAAACATATTGATGGCGTTTTATTCAACTGCATTAACAGACAAATATATCTCATAGTTTAACTTACCCATGTCCTGTAGCTATTACACTGGTCACACTAAATAGATTGCTCACTCTTCAACAGGCAGTCGGTTTGACTGGGCTTGTATGAGGACATACAGTGCTAACTTCACTACAGTAACAGTCAGGGCTGGGAAACCAGAGCCTCCCACAGGGACATCCAGGTTTAATCAGGATGACTGAGAAAGGAAAACAACAGGGAAAAGGAAGGGAGGGCAGGGAGAGGGATGAAGGAGGAGGAGGGGAAGTGTAGTGGGGGGGAGATGTTAAACTGTCAAAGAACTCTTTAAAAAGGCGGTCACACTTTGGCTGAGGGCAAAGCTAGCCAGTCCGTCTGTAACCTTTGACTGGAGTGTCTGAGTGCTCTATTCTGCTGTGCTTGATTGCTGATGCTCTGTGAGACAATTTGATATCGATCTGACGGAGGGGAGAGAGCCAGACCTGTCTGGCATGTTTAGTAGTAGCTGCCTAGAGAGTTACGGTCCCCAGTCGTATTAAACTTGGCAAGCGGCTGCTGATGACTCCATAAGATATCAGAGGGCACCATCTCCCATAGAGAGCCAGAGCTGTACAGAGTAAGCATCTGTCACAATGAATGATTTGGACAAAAATCTGAAATCTAAATTCTGTGTGTTGTGGTGATAAATAATGTGAACGTTTCCTTCCTCCACCTTTAAGAATTATGTTGCAGTATTGTGCATGTCCTTTCTGTGTTTTTGCCACATGGCTATAGAGTTTCATCATTATTAAGAGGAAACACTGCTAAAAATGAGTTCTCCAGTCACTACAAAAATGATGAGTAGTATAAGGTTTTTAAATTGAAATAATACTGAAGGAAAATGTATGTACCCATCCATCCTAAGCACTACTACATCTTTGGACATATTTAGAACTTATTCTGGAACTACTTTATTTTCAGTGTTTTTTAAAAGGATACAATCATGATGATTAAAGACCAACTATCCTTAATTTAAACCAATTCATTTGTTTAAATTACCATATTTACTCCCAGAAAACAACGTTAAATGATATTTTTATTTTTTTGTTTCATTTAGGGAACTCAAAGCACTTATTTCCTCTGGGTGGAGTACTGAAAAAGTCAGAGGCAAAGACATTGTTTTGTTTTTACCAGAACTACCATCTTTCTAGCATTAAGACATCAAGAGTGATGCAGAACATGTAAGCCTATCTTTCTGGACTAAGGCAAAGAATCTGATCCAGGTAGCACTGATTTTATTCTCAGGCATTTGGAAAAGGAAGTCATAAATTCATAAAACATAGTTTATAAGAGACAGGATTTTGTTTTGTTATGAAAATGCATGATTCAGAGTCTGTGCTATCTTTTCAGAAAAAAAGTTCTCCTATCTAAGGAAATACACTAAAGTTGCACTTTACCCTGTCCTCATATTAGCATATGAGCTTGTTTCATTATGCTCTGATGGCCTGACACCAGTTGTCAACACTGCACATCCACCTAAAGCTCCATCTCATCTTCCCAATCACACAGGTCATCTCAGGGGCACCTCTTCATATCACTTCTCTGAGTTAAGTGGTTTGTCTTCTCTTTCCCGTAGAAGGCCATGTTTTTTACCTGGGCCACCCATAAGCACAGAGCAAGATATTTTCAGAAAAATCCAGCAACAGATATTTGTAGGAGATGCGGATTACCTGTGATATTCCCATATATCCCCCCCTGAGCACCACTGGAGAAAGGTATGCACCACACTAGACCTGCCAATGATCACAGAGGCTGCTGTTCCGCTAAAGATTAAGAGATTAGAGGGAGGACTGGGGTTATAAGGGTCACAGGCCTATAGGGAACATGTGCAATGTACCACATAAACATACATGGAGGACAGAGGAGTATTATGATGTAGACAAATATGACTTTTGCAGAGGGGATTTAGCAACAGGAAAAATACTAGGTGGCCTGGCTAGGAGTCATGACTGTTTCAGGTGTAACAAAGTACGCTACCTATTCATTCACAGATAGCTGAGAACAGCTGATAATAGAATACTTATAGAGTAGCAAAGTAGGAGGAGTCCTTTCAGTTGCTGGCAAAATCCTATTCATTTAAGTGATTGACAGCTAAAGTACTTCTAAGGCTTCCCTAGCCATGGTATTTAAAAGATTACCGGCTGCCTTCAGAAATACCTGGTAATTTAATAAAAGATACAAACCAACGTACAAAATCACTTAAGGCAAGCAGTAAATTGCAAATCCTAAGAAACATTTTTGGTAAGAAATATCTCCTCACAGAGCTGAAAATACTACACTGAAGCTAAGTATTGTACTTTTTGAAAGCCAGATGTAATGAGGTGTTTGACTTTAGCTTTTCACTGCATTCATGGACTGATGCATCTGAAACCATCCCTTGCACTCAAGGGTCCAAATGGTCATCCTTCTTTTAAAAATGTATTACAGTATTCAGAATCATCTTACTTGTTAAGCTACTACTACTGTTACTACTACTACTACTACTGCTGCTGCTGCTGCTGCTGCTGGTACTACTACTACTACTACTACTACTACTAATAATAATAATAACATAAAATTATATTAAAACTATAAAAGCTATTAATAAATAAATACTACTTACCTTTTTGAAAAAAGGCTGTTTAAAACAAACATTTCTTATAAATGTGTTCACTATTATGTCAGTTTAGATAATATTGTACAGTACAGCATGTAAAGTTAAGAAGGATTATAATGTTTTTTTTTTCTTCTTAGCTCACTGTTACCAAATCTACCTTGACAAGACCAAACATAGTCATTTATATTGGGTCAAGCCTCTTCTACAAAATGTGACCAGCTGGCATCCACGTTTCCACTATGTTGTTTTAAGTGGTTTCCATAGTGCTTAACTCTGGGTTTTAATTTGAAATTACGATACGGCTTTTAAACCAGTAAAACAAAACTTGCCTGCCTTGGAATCTCCATTCATTCTTAATACAGGTCAGATGTTTCCTGAACCTGGGAAAGCTTGTTTCCACTTAGAGGGATCCGTGCTTTGATGGATATGCTTGAATGAATGAATGCAGCACTATGCAGTTAATCATTGTAGTGGGCAGTGCAATAGCGGAGCTGGTATGCTTGGCTGAATTAAAACCATCAAAGAAAATGGATGGCTTGAATCTTCAATAAACTCAGTGGGAATCAAAGAGGGCAAAACTTACACCATAGAGATCACTATACCGAGATGAAAAACACAATTATAAAGAGAGGTTTTTCATGATTTTTTTTTAATTTTCTGAGTCAAGGTGATGAATTTTCTCATTTATACAAAGGAGTTTGGCTTGTTGTCCCTGTCCATCATGAACATCACTATATCTTTTAGTTACTAACTAACCATTTAGCATAAGTATGAAAAAGAAAAATATGCTTATCTAAATTTTCCACAACAGCAGCAGCAGAAACTACTGAATACAGGCAGGTCTATGTCTTCTGGCAGGAGGAAATTTTCCCCTCAACATCTCACTTGAGAGTGGGGGACCCTGGATAAAAGTGTCTATGTTTTTCCTGTCAGCACTATTTGAACATGGAGTGCTGTATTTGGCAAGCAAAGCATGCCACCGCCTGCCTGCTGTTTGTCATTTCAGGCAGCCAGTGCACCGTCTCTCCCACCACCTCAAGAAGCTATGGGAGTTTTCACGGGATCTGGGTCATAGGTTTAAGCTCTACTGAGGCAGAATAGTCTGTGTAGACACCCACTGTGTCTGTGCCTGGCTTAGTCAATTTCTGTAAAATGTTCCTTACTTGCAGACAGTGCTTTGTCAACCATTGGTATAATGAAGATCAAAAGGGTTGGGCAGATAGTAATACCTTGATCTCAGAAAAAACATGGTGTTGGTGATTGCCTGTTGGTGGCAGCACATCAAGAAACAAGAAATGAGTGATGCATATGATGTTTTAGAAAGCTTTATACATCCAGAGGGAACATTTGTCTTTATTTGAAGCTGTGTTTCTCTCAGCCTGATAACTGTAAATTTTAGCTCATCTTTGGGCTCTACCAGTCAACTGCTACATGTTCTGCACTCCAAAGAGTTCACATTGCATTGCCCTGGGTAGTCCTTTTAATGCATTTTTCAACATGCATGGTAGTGCTATAGATCTCACTTGACCCTCAGCATATTGATTAGATTACATTAGGACCACAGTATGTGCGTCTGCTGCACTGTGTATAGGACAATGTGGTCAGCAATACTGTGGGAGGACAAAGGACCGTTCTCTCTCCCTTTCTCATCACCCTCAACACCACAGACTTTAGCTACTGCACAGAGACTTGCCACCTTTAGATGGTTTTCTGATGATTGTGCAGCAGTGGGGTGCATCAGAGAGCGTAATGAGGAAGAGCACGGGACTGTAGTTGACAACTTTGTCATGTGGTGCAAACAGAACCATCTGCAGTTTAATGTGACAAAGACTGAAGAACTGGTTGTGGACATGAGAAGGACCAAAACACCAGTGACCACTGTTTCTGTGTGGAGACAGTGAAGGACTATAAATACCTTGATTTTGACAATAAACTGGACGATGCTCAGGATGTTTTATGAGTTTGTGGTAACCAGTGTCATCCCCTATGCTGTAGCATGCTGGGCAGCAGACTGAGAGTAGCGGACACCAACGGCCTCAACAAACTGATCCGCGAGGGCATTAATGTTGTGTGTGTGGAGCTTGACTCTCTGACAGTGATGTCAGAAAGGAGGATGCTGTCCAAGTCAAGGGCAGTGTTGGATAATCCTTCACACCCTCTCCATGACGTGCTGGACAGACACAGGAGCACATTCAACAGCAATCCTATTCCTACCTGTGGCCATCAAACTCTATAATTCCTTCCTGTGACCCCTTGACAGTCTCATACATATTGTACACAATGTTTAACTTTAGAGTTATTTATGTTACATATGGTAATTCATACAGACAGGTATGACTTTATACTTCTTTATATATAACTGTGTATCTAAAACAAAATACAATTTCTCCCCTGGGATTAATAAAATATTCTGATTCCAATTAGGTCACCGGCAAAAAATTCCGAACTTAACCACATAGTTTTGTTGCTTAAATCTAATGAAGCAACAACAGGAAAAAAGAAGTCAAAAATGAAAGTAAATTTAAAATGTGAGAATGGCAGTCCAAGCCAGGGCTCAAATTCTGGTCTTCTGGGTGGAAACCCTGTGATTGTAACATCAGCCACCCAACGCGCCTCCTACTTTTTGGACTTTAATCATGGCTTGTTGCTCTTCCTCGCAGGGCAGAACATGAGGGATCACTCATTGCATTAAAGCATGTTGACAAGAAGTTCATGGCCAAGTATCAGTAAGTGACAAGTTGGAAGTTAACAGAGCGTTTACCACTAAGGTAAAAATTTGGTCTCTTGACAAAATGTAAGACTTGTCAGGAATTTGATCTAATTTCTGAATGTAATTGTTTGTGTACACACAAACAAGTTTTCTTTTTATTCAACAATTACAATAATATTGCATTACTAACAAATTAGTCTCAAAATGTTACAAACAAACAGTCATAAATCCTTCACAATGGAAAAGCCTGACAGTAAAATAAAAAAAAGATAAAAAACAAGGGGTGTGTTCAAAAACAACCCCTCTATACTGGGTATTCAATTATTTATTCATTAGCAGCCTTTATTGCTATGACAATCTTCTGTTCAGCACTATAATTCTCACTTCGTGCTGCAGGGAAGCACAGATAATTTTCTTTAAAATTGGGACAATTTCAAGGATTCAAGGATTCAAGGGAGCTTTATTGTCATTTCGACCACATATAGCTGACGCAGAACATAGTGAAATGAAATAGTGTTTCTCCAGGACCTGGTGCAACATATAAACATGTAAACATAAGACATTTGACAGAGAGAGGAATAGTTTTTATTTCTACAGTTAAAAGATTTAAGTTTAAAAGATTTTTAAAAAAGAGATAAATAAATAAATAAATAAATAAAGTGCAATGTGTG
>VUQH01061564.1:0-13173 GCA_015106775.1 Etroplus canarensis | reverse complement strand
AGCACACTCTCTTCACTCATTAAAACATTTCCATCTCTATCCTTAATCGTCCTAATCTGCTGCACATCCTTTCCAGCTCTGTCTCTCTGTCTCGCCAATCGATACGCCATTCTCTCCTTCCTTGGTGTCCAGCCTCTCATACAACTCACTATAAGCCTTTTCCTTTGCCACTTCTCTCTTTGCTATGTGCTTAGCCTCCCAGTATTCCTGTCTACTTTCTTTATCTCCCTGTCTATCCCACTTTTTCTTTACCACCCTCTTCCTTTGAATACTTTCCTGTCCTTCCTCATTCCACCACCAAGTCTCCTTGTCTTCTTTCCTCTGTCCAGAGGAAATCCCAAATACCTTCTTGGCTGTTTCTCTCAACAGCTCAGCTGTACTTTCCCAGTGATCTTGTAACCTGTCACCACCACCCAGAGCCTGTCTCAACTCCTCCTTGACTATCCATTATCCCTCCTCTGCACAAGTCTAAACCATCTTAACCATGCCTCTTTGACTTTGTCTCCAAACTGCTCAACCTGAGTTGTCGCTCTGATGTACTCTTCATGTACTTCTCAATCGGATCCAGAAGAATTGGATATCATTTATTTTTGTTTCTGATGTGGATATGGGCTTTGTTTACTATTTGGTAAGTATAAAAGTAGACATTGAAGTGATTGGTCTCATACATATAAAACTTTGCCAATTTTTACTTTTTTCCCAGTAAGATCCAGAAGTATGATTCATATTTGGTCAAGATAGCTGGAATTAAATAGCAACCTATTCTGGGAGTATACAGTTATCAAGGTTTGGGAAGCTTCTTAAAAAACTGTAATAACTTATTGCGACAACGTCTTGGGCGTCCGTTTTTTGACTTCTCATTTTAATGACTTCATCACCTGATAATTACTTTCTTGCTCACTGAGATTTATAAAAAGCTGAAAATGCTACCTTTTGATCTACAAGTTTACTTTACCATCTTGGCAATGGAGAATCTTACCAGCTCACTGCCAGTTCTACTGCTCGGAGCAAGACCTGTTATTTAGGAGGAGCTACAGAGGAAACGACAGAGTTTCAGCCCTGAAGCTGTTGCGGCAGTCATTGTGGTGGATGTGAGGGTTTTTTCGACAATATTATGGAGAAGCTCGTTGCTGATGAAAACCAGAGGGAAGACAGTGAGTGTAGTTTCCATGGGAAGGGCACTGAAATTGGGGATGCTGAAGAGTGTGTGTGTGTGTATGCACTCACACACATGTAAGGTATACTTCATACACATAACTTGGATTTAAAGTTTTTTTGTACTGACACATTCTTATATAATTGTAAAATTAGTCAAACAAGAGAAAATATGCAAGTCGTGCAAATACAAGCTGCCTTTAGACACAACAGTCAAAAACATACAATAAGCCTGTTTACACACAGCTGACCAGAACATGCTGAATATTTTACCGACACAAAAGAGCAATTTGCATAGCACACAATATAGTTAAATGCCCTTTTACAGCAAAGACATTAATGTGAAATAAGTGTGAAATCATTCAAAATGACTGTAGCTATGATAAATATCTAAGGATAATTAATGGATACTGACCACTCTCTGCACCACTTACTGGACATCCAGCTCAACACTTATTCTCACACCTGTTTCACCTTCACTGCCACAGGGACGGGTGTGAGGATCTTTGCAATCTCATTACCACGATGTCTGCATTTAGTTTAGGTTTGAGCTGCTTGTTTTATCATGTTGGATTTTCATTTATCGAGCTTCTTATTGTTTTTTTGTCTTTGCATTTTGTAATGTCCAAACTTTTGGAATAAATAAAGTATTTCTTATCTTATTTTTGAGTGGAACTATTGGCAAAAACATTCACAATTAGGGTGTCATTAATCAACAGAAAATGAGAACAGAGTTTTTGTTACCTAAGAATCAGTACTTTATAACTAGAGAGAGACTTCTCCTTCATAGATTTGGATTTGTGCATACTTGAAACATTTTTTGCATAGCTACTGCTATGTTGTGGATGTGATGTCAAGGTAAGTTGCTGAACTGAATACCCAAAGGAACTAACATGAGAAAATCACGGGGATTTCCCCTTTTAAGCAGTTATTATTATTATTAGATTCACTGAACTCTATATGCACAGG
Organism: Etroplus canarensis; assembly: GCA_015106775.1. Taxonomy (NCBI): domain Eukaryota; kingdom Metazoa; phylum Chordata; class Actinopteri; order Cichliformes; family Cichlidae; genus Etroplus; species Etroplus canarensis. The sequence continues at coordinate 11,049 of VUQH01061564.1, read as the reverse complement.
TTAACCTTTGCCTGCATGTTTGCTGTTTTTTTCCTTACAGTGACACACAATAAGTCATAGACGTGAGCACAATTAGGGGCAAACTAAATGAAATCCAAGCAGGACCCACAGGGGGCACAAGAAAAGTAATTAGCATTCATATCTCAATTAATCCACCTTTAGACAACTGCTTTATGAGAAGCTATAAATGACAGAGATAGCTGCAATGATAAAACCATGAAGGACACTTGGATTTTATGAAATACTTTAAGTATTAAGCATTTAAGTCACATTTAACCATACATTCATAGAGTGCATCCATAAATACATCCATAGCCAGTTTAGAATCACCAGTAAACCTAACATGGATGTCTTTGGACTGTGTGAAGCCAGAGTAGCCAGAGAGAACCCATGCAGGCACACAGAAAACATGTATATAAGACCCAAGTCTTGCTGGACCTTCTCGCTGTGCAGCCACAGTGCTAACCACTCTATCACAAGTAATTTATTTACTAAATCTACTAGTTTTCGATTTGATTTGTGTACCTTAAAGCCGTGGGTGCATATGTGAAGGAGTAGTTAGTTCTGCTCTTTGGTTTAAACAGCAAGTCTCAAGGCTGCCCATCTGATGGTTAGCGTGATCTTCAATAGTTTGCCATTGAAGGCTGTTTAGCTGGTTTCTCTATTAATGCTTTAATATTCATATTAGCATTATATTAGTTTCACACTAAATCTAATCTGTCTCACTTTAATCTCATATCAGCATTGCCACATATTACTGACACAGATCTGCCCACACTGAAGTTCAGGCTTGGGTCTCTGCCCTGTTTGTGTATGTGTGGAGCATTGGAGGATACATTAATCCAATCATCGTTTTCTCAAAAACTGAGAAGCCAGGTTTGAGCCACTTTCTCTTATCTGGTTTAAATTCCAGCTTAAAGTAACTGTGCATTTGTAGAGATGCTAGATTATCTTTTCTCAATTTTTTATTTCACCAGGCATGTGTGTTTGTCAGTGAAAGACTCTAATGTGTGTGGGGAGGGCATGGTGCAGAGTGGAGAAAAGTCAGCAATTTTAAACATAAAAAGAAATGGAATTATTTAGTAAACTTACACGCCAAAAGAGAAAGTAAAACAATGGCCAGGCAAATGTTATTACTTAATACTGTGTTAGCTATTTAGCTGATATCTGTCCACAGTAGGCTGAATCAGGCTGTCCCACTGATACAGCCTGAGTTATGTCTCTCCATGCTGGAAGTAGGAAAATACTCTGGTATGTCAGCAGTAGTGCTGTTGTGTTTTTTGTTTGCTTGTTTGTTTTTTAATGTTTAGGCCACATTGTATGCATTATGGAGGGTGGACGGCATTACCCTAACAACTTAACAAGGACAAATAAAGTCTTATCCTTTAATTATTATAAAAGGCAAACAGGACGATTTGAACACACCTCACTCTATTCCATCCAAAGGCTCCAGTCATAGATATTTGAGCAGTTTCATCCAGGCCTCTTATGACACTTGCACACGCTGATCAGTGCAGCTATCAGTGACAGCGAAAAAAGGCACTAAAGCTCAGAAAATCAATAGCGAAGCTGGACACCTCATGATAGCCTGGTCCCTGAGCAATAGAGGATGTCCTGGTTCCAGTGGGGCTTGACCTCATTACAGCAGGACAATAACCTGGATCCATATTCTCTCAGTGTTCACACACTGCCATGCACACAGCCACAGCAACACCACAGATCAATCTATTCTGCCATTAAAAGGTAGGGAGATGTCAACATCAGCCTCTCTGTGAATCACAACATCTATGACAGGTCCAGCAAGCGCAACAAACCAAACCATGTTTTCCATGACTTGCAGTATTCTGGAAGACTTAACTTTTCAAATAAAATTTACAGAGTTGCTCACTGCACCACATAAAACAAAGTTTACTGCATCAAAAGAGAACACCAACTGAAAGATTTAGTACTGCCCTTCCATGAAAATAAGATATGGAAAAAAAGACAATAATTTAAAAGCTCTGCAGCAGAAAGTTCTACTTTCAACATTAGAACCCAATTTCACTTAATGCAAATGGAATGAAATGTTTGACATTCACATCTTTTGAGCTCCACTGCGCTCAGATCTCAAGCTGACATAACTGTGATGACATCACTGTGATATCAGAATGTCTCAGATTGGACAAAAATACCCTAAAGGCAAAGAATATATCATCTTTTGTCACAGCAATATTAGCCATTTTTCATCTAAATGCAGCAAAAATGACAACTTTAAGAAAAATATAATGGAAATAGGGTTGTGCCATGGTATACCCACCACCATTTTTTGTTTCAATTAATTGTTTGCGATCACCATTGCATGTTTCTAATTAAATGTCCTACTTTCATGATATAATATCACTGTAGCATGAACTTTTTACATTTTCCATCAATGTCATCCAAAAGCCAAATATCCTTAACTTTTTGTGAGTAGTGGAAATAGCGTCAGTTTACAACTAAAGTCACCTCAAGGTGCTTAACAAGAAAAAATAAAACAGTTAATCAGATTAAAGCTAATTTTCCTTCTGCCTCCTGTACTGTCTGCCCTCTCCTCTTGTGGCCTTTTTAACATTTCTTCCATTTGCATTCTGCATGTAGCTTTCTTTGTAGTAGTCATCGTCAACACAAGCGGACATGTGGAATTTTTTTCTCCAGCTCCTTTAGTAGTGTCTTTATTTTGTATTCTGATTCATCTACTCCACCGAACCTTGTACAGAGAACCAAGCTGCATAAACACAACATTTTTTGTACTGCTTGTTGGATGTTTATTTGCATTTAGACATGTTGGCTTTTAAGTCTTACTTGTCCATGTGCCTCCACACTACTGTGCACATAGCATTTTACACCTCCCATACTGGTGAGTAGAACAGAAGCTACATGAGACAGGGTTTCACTTGTCTGTGGCTCACAATACATTTACAGCATGACATACAAGAGCTGCAGCAGAGAAATGAATGGTGTGAGAGTCTTTATCTAAACATCAGTGCACTGTACCTTTTTGTCTTTCATGGTTCCATCAGGGTTGAGTCTGAAACTGCCGACATTGATGGTTTTCTTTGGGTCCACCTGACTGATTGAGTAGTTCAGTTCATCCACAATTGCCTTGCATGCTGGGAAACACAGGTAACACCAAAACCAGTTACAGCTCTTAGTCTGAAATTTAGTGAGCATCAGTAGATACGTGACGTAATCGAGAATTTATACAGATGTTGAAGGAAGTGCTACAGGGGATAAAACAACTGTTGGATGTTCACATTAAACATGGTCCAAGTTTCAGAGAATACAAGTAATGTGAGCCAAACATTCATTCTCTGTCTCAGAAATATTTTGTACTCTTAGGTCTGTATAATGTCATTGAGAGAAGGTGTCCCTTATACAGTGGATATAGAAAGGGAACACACCCCTGTTAAAATACCAGGTTCTCCTGATGTAAAAAATGAGCCCATGACAAATCATTTCAAAAACTTTTACAACTACACACTAACACTTTCTTTAAGCACCTTTTGCTTTAATTCCAGCATTCAGTCTTTTTGGGTAGAAGTCTATCAGTGGCTCAGGAGGTAGAGCAGGCCATCTTCCAACAGGAAGGTTGGCGGTGTGATCCCTGGCTTCTCCAGTCTACATGCCAAAGTGTCCTCGGGCAAGAAACTGAACCCCCAACTGTTCCAGACACATCCATCGGAGTGTGACTTTGTGTGTGATAGCTAAATGCACTTAAAGGCATAGAATAAAGTGCAGTGTGAAAACATGTTTGAATGGGTATATGCGGCTTGTAATAAAAAGAGCTTTGAGTGCTCAGTTCGAGTAGAAAAGTGTTATACAAGAACCAGTCCATTTACTATTTTACCACATCTTGACTTGACAATATTTGCCCACTCTTCCTTGCAAAAGCACTCCAAATCTGTTAGATTTGGAGGGCATCTCTTGTGCACAGCCCTCTTCAAGTCATCTCACAGATTTTCAATTGAATCCAGGTCTGGGCTCTGGTCGGGCAATTCCAAAACTTTAATTTTCTTCTGGTGCAGCCACTCTTTTGTTGATTAGGATGTATGCTTGGGGTCACCATCATGCTGAAATGTAAAATTCCTCTTCAGCTTCAGCTTTCTAGCAAACAAGTGAAGGTTTTGGGACAAAATTGACTGGTCTCTGAAACTGTTCATAAGACCCTCCACCTTCACTAAAAAGCCCCAGTTCCAATTTAAGAGAAAAGACCCCAAAGCATGATGCTGCCACCACCATGCTTCACTGTGGGTATGGTGGTGTTCTGTTGATATGCAGTGTTGTTTTATAACATACCTTTTAGAATTGTGGTCAAAAAGTTAAACTTTGGTTTCGTCAAACCATAACAATGAGCTATTATTCTGCATAATTTAGCCAGGCCTGGATGTTTTCTTTGTAAGAAAAGGCTTCTGTCTAGCAACACTACCCCATAGACCAGGTATTTGGAGAATAGAGATGATTGTTGTCACACGTACTACACAACTAATACTTGCCAGAAACTCCTGCAGCTCCTTCAGTGGTGATGCTGTAGGCCTCTTGGAAACCTGCTTGACCAGTTTTTGTCTTGGCGAGATGTCAAGTTCTTGGTAATGTCACTGTGGTTCCATATTTTCTCCACTTCTTGATGACTGTCTTCACTATGTTCCATGGTAATATCAGTGGGAATTTTTGTACCCTTCTCCTGATTGATACCTTTGAACAATAAGATCCCTTTGATGCTTTGTCAGATCTCTGCAAACCATGGCTTCTGCTGTAGGATATAACTGGGTAATTGTCAGGAAAATCCTGCTACAGCAGCTGAACTTTATTTGGGGTTAATCAGAGTCACTTTCATTGATGGCTGTTGTGTACCCAAAAAGACTGAATGCTGTAGTTAAAGCAAAAGGTTTTTTAATATATTATTGGTTTTTATTATAAGCTTGCACATTCAAGTAACCAGCTTTCTACACATTTTGTATCTTTCCCCCTAACAGATTTTTTTCTTTTTCAACTTAACTGTACAGGTTATAGATCGTATTAAATTTGGAAAAAGTTTTAAAATGTTTTATTATGGTCTCATGTTTTACATTAGAAAAACCTGGTATTTTAACAGGGGTTTGTAGCCTTTCTATAGCCACTATATGCTCTGGCTGTCAACATAGAAGCCCCAGCTTCCACCTGCTGTTCAAACCTCCATTTACGAGGAAGGTAACAAAACAAAAGGTGGATGAACGAGAAGGTGGCCTTGAAGGGAAAGGAGCTAAAACAGCTTGTTTCAGACAGATGATGAACTGAGTAGCTAAAAAAAATGACCCTAGCAGTATCCAAAGTATATAGATTCTGCTAGATGATAATGGAGAGTAAAATACTGGGAATAAGCTGATTAATTCGACTTTAAAAAATAGTGTCAAGTCTATAAGTATTTGGACAATGACAATTTTTGTAATTTTGGTCCCTGTACACCACCACATTAAGATTCACTCACAATCAAGATGTGAATAAAGTGTACCCTTTCCACTTTCATTTAAGCAGTTACAGTAGCACATTAATTACAATTGTTACACACAGCATTTAGTATACACACTTACTTGATCAAAGGCTTTATTTTCCTGCAGCAGATGGCATTGCAGTTCCATTGTGGTTTTTTCCCTTCAAACAGCAGTATTAAGCACAGTTTATCAAATAAAACATTTCAGTGTCTCACTTGTGTGTCACTTACCAGAACAGTAGAGCACTTTGTCCCTCTTTCCCTGGCTGCTGCCAATGAAGACAGAGAGCACCATCACAGTCATCTGAACAACCCATGGGGCCATATTGATAGCTTAAAAGTAGAGAAAGATATGCACAGTAAAAACTTACTCTCACTAAACCAAAGTTCAGTATTTTACACTATATTCAATTCAAGTTTATTTATATAGCACAATTCACAACAAAAGTTGCCTCAAGACACTTTATAGTCTAAGCTAAAGACCCTATAATATTAGAGCGAAAACCCCAACAATCAGATGATCCCCTGTGAGCAAGCACTTGGTGATGGTGGGGAGGAAGAACTCTCTTTTGACATGAGGAGACCGCAGAACCAGGCTCAAGGAGGGGCAGCCATCTGCCTTCACCAGTTGGGGAGGGTGAGTGGAAAGAGAAGGAAAAAAGGAGAGCATACTCAGACAAAGACAACACAAACTAAAGGAGAAAGAAGACAAAATTTAATGACATGCAGCAGGTTTTTTTTGGGGGGGGGGGGTATGTAACATAACTAAGGGATGGTTTTTATCAAAGAGCAAAGTTTTAACCTTAATCTTAAATGTAGAGAGGGTGACTCTCTGCCAAATACAAACTGGGAGTTGGTTCCACAGGAGAGGAGGCTGATAGCTGAAGTCTCCTATTCTACTTCTAGAAACTTTAGGAACCACAAGTAAGCCTACACCCTGAGAACGATGTGCTCTATTGTGAATATGTGGTACCATGAGGTGTTTAACCCTAGTACTGCCAGCTATACGACCAGCTGTCAGTGAAGGAAAACACTGGAAGTGATCAATATACAGACAACCAGCAGTACATGAAACTTATTTGGGACATCGATATACAGTATTATGGTCCTGCAGTACTAGGGTTAAAATAGGCTGGTGCCTGATTATTCATGACTGTATGCCAGTAGAAGGACTTTAAATTCAATTCTTTATTTAATACGGAGCCAATGAAGAGAAGCTAATATAGGAGAAATATGATCTTCCTTTCGAGTCCCTGTCAGTACTCTCACTGCAGCATTTTGGATCAAGTGAAGGCTAAACAACTTAGAACTAAATGTGACACAAGTGTGAAGGCATGCCAAAACAACACAAAATGTTTCATATCATGGACTGTAAGTCAGACTAAAACCAAGGAGTCGCACACCACAGGGCCCACCGGACCCAAAGGAAGTCCAGATGACAGACACCCATATACATCGCCCAGTCAAAAAAAAAAGCCACAGACTAATAACTTTGATGGCCTGCATTCACCTTAGCATTGTTTTGATAAGCTTATGCAATCTCACAACATTTATTTTCACCCAGAGTGCATTACTTTGTTGAAAATACCTTTTATTGATGATGAAAGAGTTGGACTGCTGTGTAAAGTCTTCTCCAGTACATTCCAAGATTCTCAATGGGGTTAGGGTCCGGATTCTGTGCTGGCCAATTCATGTTAAAAATGATGTTTCATACTCCCTGAAGCACACTTTCACAATTTGAGCCTTATTAATTGTGGCATTGTAATTTTGGAATATGCCCATGCCATTAGGGAAGAAAAATCCCATTGTTGGAAAAACCTAGTCTTTCAGTGTTTCAGGTCGCCAGATGGCCTAATTTTTTTGGCACATAATGTTGCCAACCAAGTAAAGTAACACCAGATCATTACACTGCCTCAACAGGCTTGTACAGCAGGTACTAGGCATAATGGGAGGATCATTTCATCCACCTCTCTTCTTGCCTTGATGCGTCGATGACTCTGGAACAGGGTATATCTGGACTCAGACCACATGACCCTTTTCCTTTTCTCCAGTCCAATCTTTATGCTCCCCAGAAAACTGAAGTTTTTTTCTTTCCAATCATGATCCTTCAAGATGCTTTACTGATCAAATTGCTTCTTTGAAGATAGTGGTCCAGTGTATTATTAAAACCTTCTAGACTTTTAATAATACACTGGACAGTTCCAATTTTAATAGTTTCGGCATTCCTTTAGCTTTTTTCTTTGCTTGATGCAGGCCAATAATTGGACCTTTCTGGAACAGAGAAACATCTTTTCCACGACCATGGGATATGTCTAACAGCATGGTTGTTTAAGAAATGAGAAGCTACTCAGGGTTAAATAACATGTTGGCAACTGAAACATTAATGACTGCAGTATGAATATGGTAATAACCCTTTACCTATTTGCTTAGTTAAAAGTGATGACCCCTTGAATGTTGATTAGCCCCCAACCATATCGCTGGACAACACTACACCACACAACACTATTGGATAGATCCAGTGAACAAAATGCAACATTTACTGAACTGTACTTTACTAAAGTACAGTTATAATGTACTTATATTTTATTTAAATGTCACGCTGCTTTTGACTTCTATTATTAAATCTACTAATGTGATTCTGTATTATTATAGATACCCACAGGTATAAAAATAATGATATACAAAATAAATCTTTACTTATGATTCAATAAAATCACGTATATGATTTGGCTTAAAACATTTTTTTACTTTAGATACTTTTTAATGCTAAAATATTTGTACTGTGAGGATACGTGCGTAGGAGTTTGGTTTTTTTTTTAGTGTAAATACTTCGCAACTTTGAAAAACCAAACTCTGATGCTGTACAACTTTTCATTATGAGTACCCAGTATTTTCTACACTATATCTATTTCAGATCAGATATTTAGACTATCTGACAGGCGTTCTTCATTTTATATTCTATTCTACAGCTTATCCGGGTGACTGTATTCATGACTAAGGCAGCTCGCTTCCTCATGGGATGAACAGGTGTGATGTGGGAGCCTGACACCTGAAACCTGTTAGCAGTGAACGGCTGCAGAGCTGAGACGCGTTATCTGAGGACTTCAGACATTTTCACCAACCCATCAGCATGTTATTTTCCTTAAATGCCACATATAGTTTTTACATTCATTCGCCAATGCATGTAAGCCCCCAACTGTCCATCCAAACGTGAACGTCAGGTGATTCAAACTGTTCAGTCAAACTGCGTTTAATGCTTGCCGTTTGAGGAACTGGATGAATGCCGAATTGCAGGCTGATACAAGCAGAATTATATCCTTTGCTTCACTACGTTGTTCCCGGTATGGTGTTTAGTGAGCGTACGAGATTAACTTAAATTCCCACATGTGGCAGCGGGGTACGGTTCATGTCGGGGCTGGTGAGGGACAGCTGACTGCTTGGCTTACCTGGCGAGGAGAGTGAGCTGAGCTACACCGGCAGACAGCGGACGTGGAGCCGTTCCAACTCAAAGGGCAGCGGCGTTATAGCTGAAACAGTGAGCTGTCATCAAGTACTTTGTACATGCGTGCCTCTGTTCTAATTACTGACCTGTATCAACTCACCCAGGGTTCGGTATACTACAAACACTACATTTCCGGATGTAACTTTCAAAGTAAAATGTTATTCCCTAAAATAGCTCTGTCTATTGTACAGGAACCTAGATAATAAATAGCAGACTTTATATGGAATTTAATCATAAACAAGTCAGAATAGTTTCAATAAATTATGAATCAGCATATCTTTGAAAGATGTACGTTAATCTTGAAGGTACACTAAACTCGCTTTTCCCGTTAGCCCGCCTAGTTCCGCCTGACTTGACTTAAAGTCATCATTACGTGCCCGGTTGTGGTGTAGCCACGTTCAGTCAGGCACAGACCTGGACAGCCAATCATATTCCAAGCTCCAAGAACATGAACCAATCTGAAGCCTGCGGTGTCTGCAGGCGGCGAGTCTCGGCATGCGAGGGTAGAATGTGGAAACCTGACGTTTGTGGTTTGAGTGGAGGGGTTAAAGGTTGTAAATTCATACAAAATAGATACTTAGTACTGCATCAAATAAACTGCATTTGTTTTCCAAATACATAAGCGTCTTCTGGTACAGTCACTCAAATGCAATTTGGCCCCAATAGTGGCCCCAATAACGTCAGACTATATATTATTTTTACCTGTACTTGAATCTGAAAGAAATAGATTGCTACTAAGTTCGTTTAGTGTTGTATAGATACTGCTACTGAACTCTGGATTAGACACATAATGTGTTGTTAAATTGCCAAAAGACCAAACTAAAGAGCTACTTCCCCTCCTCCAAATACAACAGCTCAGCTCCATGCTGAGGTTAATCAAGCCAAGCATTGTAACGCATCTCTCACCTGTGTGGTGTGTGTGTGTGTGTGTGTGTGTGTGTTTGTATGAGAGAGAGAGAAACCAGGTGGTGTCTTCACAGGGGGATCTGACCTGGTTTTCCTGCTACTAATTGAATGTCATCTATAACACGGAGGTCTTGATTTCACAGGTAGATGAAAATGTCTACAGTACAGTATGACATGCAGAGGTGTGAAAAAGTTGTCTGCCATGGATGAAAAATACAAAATTTCTGAGTATGCTGGCAGAGGCATTATGTTCTCAGGATGTCTGTCTGTCCATTTGTCTGTCCCATTCTCATAAACACCTTAACGGAAGATCTTAGTTTAAGAGACCAATTACTTAGGTCAACAATGAACAAATCACTTACCCGTCACTTAATTGTGACTTACCTAACTAGCAGCAGACATTCCTGCAATATTGGAAAATGTTGCCTGCAAGTTCTAGTGATATTTTAAGAAAATGGTTTTAAAAACGGTTTTCAAATATTTTTTAGAACGCAGGGGTTTTTTTTAATTTGGGGTAGCTACATAGGTCAACAATGGTATTACCATATAGTCTATGGAACTTACTGATCAGTCAAAGCCAGGCTTTGACTGGTTAGACTGACAAGAATATACATCCGGAAACCCAATAATTCTTCTTTTGAAAGCCTTACATCTAATTTTTCTGTCAGTCGTGTAGTGTTCACCTGACAGCTTGTCACAGACTCTGAAATCTATACAGGAAGTATGCAGGTGATTGCTAGTATATTACTGTGTTATGATGCATGTGTTACTGTGTGTTACTGTGCCACAGTGGGTTACTGTGTTACTATGTGTTACTGTGTTTTACGGTGTGTTACAGTGTGTTACTATGTTACTATGTGTTACTGTGTGTTACTGTGTTACGGTGTGTTACTGTCTTACAGTGTGTTACTATGCTACTATGTGTTACTGTGTTATGCTGTGTGTTACTGTGTTACACATTGTTACTGTGTTACAGTGTGTATATTACTGTGTTATGGGGTGTGTTTTTCTGTGAGTAACTGTGTTACTGCTTTACTATGTTATGTGTGTTGTTATTGTATTACAGTGTGTTACTGTGTTATATTGTGTGTGTTATGGTGTAACAGTGTATTACTATGTCACTGTGTGTTACTGTGTTATGGTGTGTGTATTACTG
>VUQH01061561.1:14723-25824 GCA_015106775.1 Etroplus canarensis | reverse complement strand
TGAAGATGTTGAGATTTTCCCTGGGAGTGACCAGGATAGACAGGATTAGGAATGAGTACATCAGAGGGACAGCTCATGTTGAGAAGTAAGGAGACAAAGTCAGAGAGGCAAGGCTGAGATGGTTTGGACATGTTCAGAGGAGGGATAGTGGATATATTGGACAAAGGATGTTGAAGATGGAGCTGCCAGGCAGGAGGAGAAGAGGAAGACCACAGAGAAGATTGATGGATGTAGTGAAGGAGGACATGCAGAGGGTTGGTGTGAGGGAAGAGGATGCAAGGGATAGGATGAGATGGAGGCAGATGATCCGCTGTGGCGACCCCTAACGGGAGCAGCCGAAAGAAGAAGAAGAAGAAGAAGTTTGCTTTAAAAACAAGCTACAGTAAGGTTACGTTCCCACTGCAAGCAATTCTGATTTTTTGTGGAGATTGGATTTTTTTGCGTGGTCGTTCACATTAGAATTTAAATGCGACTTCCGTCAGACTACGCTATGAACAGTCTCCGGCCCTGAAGTGAGTGAGATTTGGGTCACTTTTGCCTGCAGTGTGAACGTAGCCTAACTTAACTTAACCTAATACTGGCGATCAGGAAAAATGGTCACGTGAAGGCCGTTATGAACTTTTTAAGTCAACCCAGGATTTATCGATCCAGCTAAGAACGTGTTCACATCAAAGGGGTGGCATTGGGAGCATCTGACCAACCAGAAGCATGGGTAAGTTTATGTGGCAGCAGAGCGGCTGATTTTACAAAAGGAGATGAAACTATAATATTGAAGCTGCTGCACATAAAACTTCAGTACAAGTGTCTGCAGCAAAGAGGAGTGTCTCTCTTTGCTCTCCTTTCTCTCTTCTCTGCCCTCACCTCCAACTGGGGCAGATGGCTGCCCCTCTGTCAGACTGGTTCTGCTGGAGGTTTTTTCCTGTTTAAAGGGAGTTCTTCCTTCCCACAGTCACTGAGTGCTTGCTCATAGGGTATCATCATCGAATTGTTTCTCTCTACTATGTAGGATCTTTACCTTACAATATAAAGCACCTTGAGGTGACTTTTGTTGTGAAGTGGTGCTATATAAATAAAACTGAATTGAAATGAATAAAAACGCTGAACAGTAGTTCAGCTTTAAAGCTCTGTATGGATGTGAGATTTATTTAAGCGCTGACAGGTTACAGCCTGTTTTTCTGTTAAATTCATCTTTAGATGTATGTGAATCTTTCAGCTGCAGCCCTGTGCTGTTTGACAGTCTGGGTGCAAACAAATAAAAAACATAAAAATGAAATTCAAATGTAGGTTTAGACTATATGCAAATTTGATTTAGACTATAAATCAGAAAAGTGCAAATAGGCAAAGCATTTTAGGATCATATATTAGGGCTTATAGAAGAATAAAATTGATGTAAAATTGTTTGCAGCCAACAGGAATAAAATTGATTAAGTTTCTCTAAGAATCTGTGTTAATTTATGATGCTCAGTGACTTTTGATGCTATCAAGAAAACTTTCAACTCTTCTACCATGCGCACAGAGGTCTGAGAGATCTAGGATTGGTCGCGCTATTTTCCGACTGGTCAGTAGGCAGTGATTTTAAACCTGTTGATCTCTAATCTAGAACTTAACCTGTAAAAGTTGAACCTTCTTAATTTGAATGAAAATCAAACAGAAGTCATCCTGTTTGGAGCCCCATAACAAAGTATATGAAACCCATAGCGAGCGACCTGGGAGTGCTTTTTGACAGCACCTTAACTTTTAATAAACAAATAAACACTGCTGCTGCTAAGGCTGGCTTTTTTCATTTCCAGGCACTCACGAAGGTGATGCCATTTCTGTGCTTCCCAGATTTTGAAAAGGTCATTCATGCCTTGTTCTCATCTTGCCCGATTATTGCAATAGTCCATAAAAAAAATTTATCACTAATTTTTAGGTGATTGCACGGGTTGGCACCTCTTTTAAACTCTGCGCACAAGATCACTGAGGTCTGCTGAGAAGATGCTCACGGTGGAGATTGGGTCTTGGCAATAGCAGCTCCTAAACTGTGGAACAAACTGCCCCTTCACATCAGGACCTCCCCATCATTAGACACTTTTAAATCCTGTTTGAAAACCCATTTTTATTCACTGGCTTTTAAACCAGACTTAGTTCTTATAACTGTTTGCCCATGTTGTCAAAATCATGCTTTTAAGTTTTTATCTGTTCTGATATTTTATTCGCCTGGCTGTGCAACACTTTGGCCAACAGATGTTGCTTTTAAATGTGCTCATCAATAAACTTGACCTGACATTCATACGCCGGCTCTTTTCTCCACTCTCTACCAAGTTGTTCATTTTCCCAAGTGATGCACATTGCAGCAAAGTTTAAGTTTTTAGCATGCGTGTTCCTAAACAGCCTAACTCTTTCATAAGTCTTGCTCCTGTGCTTCAGGTCAATAGTCACCCAGCACTCACTGCCAGCTAATCCCGGAGCCTTTCTGCCAGTCCCACTCTCAGCCCTTGCCAGCTACGATTCCACCTCCACTCAGCATCTCAGCACTTCCTGCCCCTCCGTTCCTTGCCAGAACCACTCCTCCAAGCAACTGCTGATTGCGAACACAATAAATTCCTCTTCATATCTAACGCCATTTCTGTGTCTGCTGCTGGGTCAGGATTCATTCGTCTTAACAGCTTCTCTAGCTGATATCTTTCTGGTTTATTTCTTTATATCTCGTTCACTCTGACATTCTTCATGATTGATTTTTTTCCTTTCTGTGTCTGCTCTCTGTGTCTGTGTGTGTGTGTGTGTGTGTGTTTTAAACAAACTGACTATTGCAGCATTTTTTTCCTGCTACTCCAAATCTCATCTTTTAGCTTTTCATCTTGAACACATTTGAAATTTGATTTCTCCTGAGTATTGTTCTGTTCCAAGCCACTGAAACAGCTTTCAGACTGTTGTGAATAAGAGTATCTTGGATTATTATGGCTGTGCATGCATAGCTGCAATGACACCAGCAGCTTGTTTCATTTACGGTGAGTATGATCTTAAAATTCCGACTCTTTAACCACTGCAGGACGACATCACTTTAAATGTGAAAAGGTATGTCTGGAAAGCTTATCACAAATTACTGAGAATGGCTTTGTCCATAGCAAACGCTGCCTACCCGTATCTGTAAAGTTCAAACATTTACATATTAGTTTAAGAGGTTTGCCTTAATCGCTAAAGGTGTAAAAATTTTAACTTGTGATATTTATTTTACTTATAACATTGAGGCAAAGTAATGCAGCCATTTTTTTTAGAGGAACCTATAATACTCATTTAAAGCTCCTATCTCAGCCTGGCTCGGCTGTCATAGTCATGGTGCACCCTGGGAAGGTTATGCGTGCATATGTACTCACCTCCTGTGCTACGAGGCCTCTAAATAAGATCTGGTGCTACCAATTACCTTCAGAAGTCACATGATTTGCTAAATAGGGTCTACCTGTATGCAAGCCAAGTGTCACATGATCTAAGTATATATACACCTGTTCTGAAAGGCCCCAGAGTCTGAAACACCACTAATCAAGAGGCACCACCAAGCAAGCCACATCATGAAGACCAAGGAGGAGGGACAAAGTTGTGAAGAAGTACAAATCAGGCTTGGCTTATAAAAAAGTATCCAAAACTTTGAAAATCCAATAGAGCACCGTTAAGTCTATCATCACAAAATGGAAAGAATATGGCACCAAAACAAACCTACCTAGAGAGGGCTGTCCACCAAAACTCACAGACCGAGCAAGAAGGACATTAATCAGAGAGGCAACAAAAAGACAATGGTAACCCTGAAGAAGCTGGAACGTCCCACAGTGGAGACTGCTCTATCTGTCCATAAGACCACTATAAGCTGCACACTCCACAGGCTGGGCTTTAAGGAAAAGTGGCCAGAAAAGCCATTGCTACAGAAAAGAACAAACAAGCACTTTTGGAATTCACCAGAAGGTATGTGGGTGATTCCTCTGACATATGGAAGAAGGTCCTCTGGTCAGATGAAAGTAAAAACTGAACTTTTTAGCCATCAAGGAAACCACTGTTTGGTGCTAACTTGACACATCTCATCACCCCAAGAACACCATCTCCACAGTGAAGCATGGTGGTGGCAGCATCATGCTGTGGGTATGTTTTGCATGGGCAGGGACTGGAAAACCTGTCAGATTTGAAAGAATGATGGATGGTGCTAAATAAATTCTTGAGGAAAACCTGTTTTGGTCTTCCAGGGATTTGGACTTCACCTTCCAGTGGGACAATGACCTGAAGCATAGTGCTAAATCAGCATTGGAGCGGTTTAAGGGGAAACGTGTTATTGTGTTGGAGTGGCCTAGTCAAAGCCCAGACCTCAATTTTTGGCATTACTTGAAGACTGGTGTACACCAAAGGAACCCATCCAACTTGATGGAGCTGGAGCAGCTTTGCTTTGAAGAATGGGCAAAAATCCCAAGTGCCAAACTCATAGAGACATAGGAGACTTGCAGCTACAATTGCTGCAAAAGGTGGCTTTACAGGAAAAATGCCAAGAGGGGTGAATACATTGCAAGCCATTGCGAGAATTGCCAGTTAACCAAACACGCATGTCTTTGGACTTACAGGAGGAAACCGGAGCACCTGGAGAGAACCCACACAGGGGAGAAGATGCAAACACAGAAAAGCCCCAGCATCGCTTTCAAACCAGGAACATTCTTGCTATGCAGTGACAGTGCTACCAACCACAATGCTGTGCTTCCCATATACAGATCCAAGAATTGGCCATGTAACAAGCATTCACCACTGTAACACTGCATAATCTAAAAAATCCTAATAGGTCGGTTTCATCAACCATTTTTTAAAAATTTCTGATTGAAAAACAACATAACTGATTAAATTGTTCCTATTTATTCCCACATTTAGGCAATTAGCATTGTTGTTAAAGAGCAATAAAGCTTTGCAGGCAGGTGGTTTTGGTGGGTGGATCATCAGTCTACCCGCCAAAAACCACCTGCCACCTCCAGCTTTAATGTGTTATGCGAAAGGATTAGGTGCAGGATAAAGTAAAAGGTGGAATAAATATTATGGTCATTATGAGGGACCGCTGAGCAGTAGAGGCAGAAATTAAAGTCTTTAGAGCAATTTGACAATTGAGTCATTATTCTCTCTCCTTCGTAGCAAAGGGGGTGAATACATATATTCTACTTCTTGGGATTTTTTATGTATGAGAAGCTTTTAGAATATTTTTTTTCCATTTCACTGCACTGGTTTGGACTATCTTGTGTAGGTCAGCTGCATAATATCCAAAACGAAATAATGCACTTTAATTGCAGATTGCAATGCAAAAAAATAGGACCCCAAGGGTGTAAATATACTTATAAGCCACAATAACAACAGGAAAACAGGAAATCAAATTAATGCCTCTGTGAGGTTATGTGTTGTAACTAGGCTATTGTTCTTTTTTAACCATATTTGGATTATTCACTTTTATAAGGTGATGTTTTATTGGCAGTTTGTCTCACTGCCTCAAACTGGCCTTTTTCTTCTTAATGACACACTAGAGCCATACTGCACCTCATATAAGAGAACTATTTCAGCATGCAAAGCTTAGTTCCCCATAACACTTTGACTTCCACCCCTGGAGATTATCTGCCTCTTTTTGATATTAAACCACCTCATTAGCACATTTTATCATTTAAGACTTATGAAACTGACCAGCTGTAGAATATTCCTGTGAATTTCTCCTGAAACTAAAGTCACTTTCATGGCTTCCCCTTCAGGGTACATTTCACCTACTTTACTTGTTGTTAAGTAGAAAAGAAGGCAGCCGCTGTGTAAAAAATTTCTGATATTGCACTGTCTTTCTCGCTCCTTCAGGGACCACACCATCGCAGCAGTGCTATAAAGATCACTTGATTCTTGTAAGGACTGAGGTACTCTGTCACAGTCAGCTAAGGTAAGATGTAAACACTGAGGTGATTATTGTGTGGCCAGCAGATTTTCTCTGATGTAAAAACTGTTTTCAGTCCTTTCATATCATTCTTTTATTCAAAGTCTTTGACCTTTGTTTAATCTGCTGGATTCATAACTTGCTGGTGAGGCTCAAAAAAGCCTGAGCAACTTAATTAAAATCTGCTCCAAGATTATTGGATAGAAACAGAGGGATTTGGGCTCTTTTCATGACCAGCAAATCTCATGAAGAGTGATATGGATACTCAGTCTACCCAGAGCATCAGAGTTTTATATTTCATGAACTGCAGGCCATTTATCCCTCTGCAATATGCTTTCTTTATACTCCTTCAGTTTCATTTCTATTTTGATTCAGATGAGAATGTCACTGGGAAGGATTGTCCAACAGTCTTGATGAAGTTCGCACCTATGCTGAGCAAATACTGGCTGCTTTTGCTAAACTATGAGGTCCAACCGAGCCCAAGCCATCTCAGCTGGGTTTAGGTCATAGTCTGTATATAAAAGATGGGCCCAGCCACCACGATGCACCTGGTTTCCTCCAGGCACTCTGACTTTCCCAAACACATGCATGTTGGTGGCTCTAAATTGGCTGTACATGTGAAGTAGATAAAGTGCATAGAAAAAAGCACTACATGAATGAATAGTTCCATGTGGCTTGTAGTCTGAAGCACTTTGAGTGGTCAGTTAGACTTGAAACTGCCAGTCAGTTTCTGTTACTTTATCATGAATGGGTTTACTGGGATCATGGACTGTATAGAAGTCTGAGAAAATGACCCATTGGTTCCATTGACCTGGTTTCTTTTAACACCCGTAGGTGTCACCTCCAGATGGCCATTAAAAAGAATGCAGGTCTAGGGCACTTCTTTGCTTTTGAAGTCCAGAAGCTAGATCCATTTTCAGATCCAGTCCTGGTATTGATGTGGTTACTGTGGAAACCAGGTGATCACAAGCATCCATCCATCCATTGATTTTCTTCCACTTATCTAGTTTAGGGTTGCAGCTGGCGCTGGAGTCTATCCTAGCTGTCACAGGGTGGGGAGAGGCAGAGCACACCCTGGACAGGTTGCCAGTCCATCACAGGGCTGATTAGATGCAGCTGTTTAAATTGCCAGCCTCAGAAATCATCAGCTAAATAATTGTCATCATAGCATCATAGCTAACTATAACAACGAATAATTTCAAAGCTTTTTCCACCTTTAATGTGACTTATCTTATAACCTGTGCAATTTAATTGAAAAAGAAAGCAGTCTGTTAGGGGGCAAAAAAAGTTCAGAAAGCTGGTTGCATAACTGTGAAAACCTTAAAACTAATACTTTGTTGAAGAACCCTTTTGCTTTAATCACAACAGTCAGTCTTTTTTCAGTCTTTCAATTAAAGTAACTCTGATTAACCCCAAATAAAGTTGAGCTGCCCTGGTAGGATTTTCCTGAGTTACTCAGTTCCATCCTACAGGAAAAGCCATGGTTCACAGAGAGCTGACAAAGCATCAAAGGGATCTTATCGTTAAAAAGTATCAGTCAGGAGAAAGGTACAAAAAATATCCCACTGCATTACATATATTATTGGAAGACAGTGAAAACAGTCATCAAGAAGTGATGAAAATATGGGGCCACAGTGATGCTACTGAGAACTAGACCTTGGATGAAATGAAGTGTGCAAAGCTGTCATCAAGAAAACAGTGTCTGCTTTAAGGAATTTAAAAATTATCATAATTTGTGGTGAGACTTTTTGTGACTGCTTACGACCAATTAGAAGCAGAATGTGTCACCATAGTTGTTAAGTGTGAACCTAATGGATGTGACTGCGCCAGATACCTTAGTTACATGAATCATTTCAGCGAGTTCCTTTTTGTTCCATATCACTAAACCTGTGTGTGAGGTATGGTGTAGAGTACAGTGTGCGCGTAAGAGAAAAAAACTGTATACATGCATGCTGGAAACTACACTCCCGTCCTGGAGATAAATGCTTGACCCTTGGCACCTCACAGCTCACCTCCCACTCAAAGCTGCCAGCGGCTCCTCGCTCTCTATGCAAAATAAAGAAAGTCATTCCACTGGGGCTCAAACAGGTGCTTCATCTCATCACTGCTTCTATGCTGCCTGGGAAGTAGGAGGCTGATAACGGGACGCACAGGGGCTGCTGTTTGGGATTTCTCCTCTATGTAGAGGCAGTTTTAAGAAACACACTCATTAGCATGCTAAGCTGGGAGGCCATCCATGGCTTCTATACCTCAATAAGCTTGTCTAAAAAGAACAAAATCCCTGCCAGCTCATTCGGTTTCTATTCGCAGCACTTCGCTCTTCTGCAGTGGTCACCACCTGACCTTTTTTCTTTTAACACATTTCTGAGGTATAACATTGTAATTCTGGGTGACCTGCTGTATAATACCCGTCTTCCTCCAGAAAAGTGAAAATGAGATAAAAATATCTCGCCTTCTTCTCCAAGAAGGAGCCAGTCGCAAGGTTTTGGTGTCTTTTTCAGCCATACTGACAGGGGATGTGCAGTGACAACAAGTTCTGGGCCCATTTTCGGTCATCGTTTTAAGAATCAAAAGACAAAGCATAGATAAGAAATAAACCATGTTCAAATATACTGCTTTGTCATTTTACCTCTGTTAAACCCCATCATCTCACATTTCCTGACTTTTCCTAAAAGGGGTTCACTCATCATATAGTGAATTTTGGGGTGTGTGTGGAAAACGAAAGAAAAATTACAGCAACTTAGATTGAGAACGAGATTCAGTCCCACATAGAAATCACTGTGAAATGCTTCACTCAATAATCGTTGCATGCCTGGTTGCCTAGCAATATGTATTGTTTACATGCATTTTGATAAGCTACTCATGAGTCAGGGCTAGCTGGATGGCACTGATAGTTGAATACATGGGGGGTTGCAGTTAGATTGAAGAGTTGAAGGGCTGAACAGGTCAGGGATTGGCTATTGAGCCAGGATAGAGCAGATGACTGGATGTCAGAGAACCTTCTCTGAGCAAGAAATCCAAGTAAAGAAGCAACTAGCTGAATCTGACCAGCTTTATCCCTGTAGAGAAGAGCTGAGGAGGTGAAGCTGCAGACTGAGGCGGAGAAGAGCGGATGACTGGATGCATGGAGAACTGGGCAGGTTGCTGTCTGTGGAGAGAAGTGTGGATATCTGAAATGAGCAGGGTACAGATGTGGCAGACTAATCCGAGCAGGTAAAGAGTGAAATGTGGAGCAGAGGAGCTGAATCACATGGGTTTCAGATCTGAGCAGCAGAGCTGAGGAGGTGAAAGGCTGCGTACTGAGGCGGCGCAGAGTGGATGCTGGATGAGAAAGAGAGGTCCGGTGAAGAGGAGGCAGATGTGGATGGTGTGATATACTTCCACTGTTCTACTTTTACAATAATTCATTCATTAAAAAGTGTTTGTTTTAATTCTGTTGTAGCAGCTGTGTGGTGAATTTAAAATCTGTTCAATCTGTTTTGCTGTGAGCGCAGTGAATGCTCTGTTTTATCCCTTCTTTAATTTAGTGTAAATAATAACACCCTTTCATTCAGAATTAGTTTTCAACATTTCCATAATGTGCTTTTTCTTCAATAATTATGCTTTTTCAGATGTGTTGCTTGTTGTAGCCTTTGTTTATTTTAAAATATGTGATCTGTATTGAAAAGGTCTAAATCATTTATAAAACAAAAAATCATTAAAATGTAATTCTAATACTTATAATGTCAAATCTTAATTATAATCAAAAATATTGGATGATAATGAACACCTTACCTTATTTAAGAAATGACTTCCTTATCATTGCCAGTTTTAGGGAGTTTGAAATGTTGGTGGTTTCTCACCATATTACCTTTTTGAAACCGCTGGATACTGCACGCTCACTAGCTCACGACCTGCTAATAACAAGACACAAGCACAAACTGTGGTTGCCAGAAAATTCATGAGGAGTAAACCCCTAACCACTTAAAAACTGGTAAAAAAACATTCAATACGTTTCAATGATAATTGTGGCTACAGCTTGAACTCATGAAGGAATACACAAGTCAACAATGTTTCCAGATGTTGCCTGATTCAGAGCTAAAAATGTGCTATTTCTTATAGATTCTGATGTGCTGAATATTAATATGACCATTAGCTACCATTCCCAAGCTTTTTTTTCATTTTACACCTATTGGTGGGTCGCAGTGGCTCAGTCTGTCGGAGGACTTGGTTGGAAACCAGAGGGTTGAAGAGGTGCCTGGACCCGGTGGCCCACCTAAGATCTGCCAATTCAAGATCCCGTCCTGGACTAAATGATATATATGGTGGTGGACTGAAGACCACACAAGAGAGGGGTGTTGACACGCCCCCTCCTAAGCACCGCTGAGGTGCCCTTGAGCAAGGCACCTCACTGTGCTCCTTGTACCTGTAATGGACTGCCTTGTTCTGCACCTCTTTCAAAACACTGCAAAAGAGTGTGTTTCAACTTTACCTCTAAGCTGCGCGCTTGCGCAGTTGTGCACTGCTCCTGCGTCCTCCAAGCACAGCAACTCTATGCAGCACACATGCAAGCCCGCAGCTTAGAGGGAACGTTGGTGTGTTGGTGTGTAATTTCTCCTGTCCAGGGGATGTTCTTTCTTTCTTTCTTTCTTTCTTTGCACATTCTGTAGATGAGTTTTAGTTATAAATTCTAAGCTTGCATCTTCTCATCTTTTAATGGTTGCTTCCTGGATAGTTTGACACTGCTTAGTGGCTTGCAAAAATATTCACTCCCTTTGGTATTTTTCCTATTTTTTGTGTTACAACCTGTAATTGAAATGGTGTGGCTTGCTTGGTGGTGCCTCTTGATTAGTGGTGTTCCAGACTCTAGGGCCTTTCAGAACAGGTGTCTATATACTTAGATAATGTGACACTTAGATTGCACACAGGTGGACCTTATTTAACTAATTATGTGACTTCTGTAGGTAATTGGTAGCACTAGATCTTATTTAGAGGCTTCATAGCAAAGTGGGAGAATACATATGCATGTAACACTTTTTTATTTATTAGATATTTAGGTTTACACATTAGGCTTGCAAATGAAAGGTCCCTGGTTTGATTCCAGGTGAGGACACAAGCCCCTCTCACCACGGAGGGTTGCAATATTACCAGTGCAGATTAATCTGCTGTGGTAATATTGCAACCCTCCGTGGTGAGAGGGGCTTGTGTCCACACCTG
>VUQH01061561.1:0-14703 GCA_015106775.1 Etroplus canarensis | reverse complement strand
TTGCCTTACTAATGAAAGGTCCCTGGTTTGATTCCAGGTGAGGACACAAGCCCCTCTCACCACGGAGGGTTGCAATATTACCAGTGCAGATTAATCTGCTGTGGTGACCCTTTGGGGAGAAAACAAGGGAGCAGTCGAAGGTACATTTTATTTATTAAATATTTTAAAAAATTATTTCACTGCACCAATTTGGCTGTTTTGTGTAGGTCCATTATGTCAAATAAATTTAAAAAATCAATTTAAATTACAGGTTGCATCACAAAAAATAAGAAAAATGTCAAGGGGGTGAATACTTTTGCAAGCCACTGTACATTACCCGATACTCAGTGCTTAAGTAGTTGAGTATATGTAGGGACATTTCATCATTCACTAGCTGAACGGATCTGGGATCAGATGATCACTACAGCAGCTCTGTGCTTTGATGATTTGAGGAAACATGACTGCAGCTGTTTCCCTTTGCTTTAATCAGACATTACTGCAGCCGTTTTAATAGACTGATAGCCGGTGTTATTACCAGGACAGAGGAGGTGGTGGGTGGATATTTTATAGACACTGCTTACTAACATAGTTGCACTGCAGGAAGATGAAAGATTATATTTGTGCGTTAGGGAAAGAAGTATTTACACCATTTCTGTATTAAACTACAATCTGGCTGGAACTTCTCATACCTCCTTCAAAGGTTCATTCAGTTTTGAATGATTCTTGGATGCATTTACTCTTAGCTTTTCTATCCTTCCAAGACATGTGATGTGTTTCAGTGTAATTAGGTTGTTGGATGTGGTGTAAACTGGACGTGAAGCGATTTTTCCTCTCACATTTTTTCTGCCAATTTGATCGCTGAATGGTGTGTGTGGTCCATGTTTGTTTGTCTCATTTAGCAGATATCTGAGGTGTACAGTGCTTTCTCCGATCCATATGAATTCTCGCAGTCTTTTTTTCTGGTAAATCCTGTTCTTAGCTGCCCACGCTGCAATATCATTTACAGTACAGCAGGACAGTGTGTTGCTGCTGGAGTTACCAGACAGTTTGGGTACTGGCCCATTAAAAAAAGGGTTCTTATTAAGAAGCCATGCTGACTTACTCTGTGTTCACTAATATTCATCATATCGTATTCATAGCAACTCACTGTATGTTTCTTTACATCATGTAGAAGCAAGCTAACATATTTACCAAAGTTTTTGGAACATCCTTTTTAAACAAATATCTAATAGGACATTTGGTGCAAGTTCTTTATTATTATTATTATTATTATTATCTTTTTAAATGCAAACCCTTTAATATATTTAACACAGAGCCCACTTTGCTGAGAAAAATATAATCTCAAAAACATTGTATGGTGTTTCATTGCTATGTTGCAAAAATGTTTAGTATTGTATAGTCATATATAGTAGCAATCTGGGGATGGTTTCACAGAGATAGTTTAGACTGGTTTGTATGACCATTTTACCAGAAAAACTAAATCAAGCAAAAGAAATTTGACACCTTTCTCCCTGGCTAATAAACCCTACAATAAGATCCGTCCATCCATCCATTTTCTTCTAATTATCTAATTCGGGTCTGGGATAAGCTTGAGCTTTTCCCAGATGACATAGGTCAAAAAAAGGGTACACCCTGCATCACAGGGTCAATACAGAGAGACAGAAGAGCATTAACACTCACACCCACGGTGAATTTTGCCAGTTGACCTAACCCCTTTGCATGTCTTTGGAGTATGGGAGGAAGCTGGACAAACTCCACACAGGAGTGCTGAGGTCGGCTTTTGAACTTGAACCTGGACCGTCTTGCTGTGAGGTATTAGAGCTAACCGCTGCACCACTGTGCTGTTACCAGATGTTACTATTTTAACAAGCAAGTAACATCATTATCATAGTACTGAATAACAGACAGAAAAAAATATTGCTGTTAAATTTTAAAAGATTTTTAAAAGATTCCACATTAAAGCTGAATTTCCACTTATTTGAATTTGACATGAAACACTAAATTATGCCTTGAGGAGTGGTCTCTGGAGTGCAGCTTTTATAAAATGGATGAGAAATTGTTATGTGTTTACAATTCCTTGTGAATCATTACATAGAGGTTGCAACAAAAATTGTTTAGGGAAACAGGAAGTTCAGGGAGGAAAATGTTATGAATATCCATGACATGTTACAAGGTAACATAGTGGTTGGTGCCCGTTGTCTAAAAGCAGAAAACACATAAACTGGAAAGGAAATGGCATTACACTAATTTAGAAAATCTTAGTGTGGCCTCAACCATCTGTTAATCTATAACCCCAGGTTTCTTTTCAGCACTATAGCCAGGCTGACAATGAGTCAGATGTCTGTTGAGCCATGTATTCCTTTAGCTCTCACTAGTGACGGCTTCATGAATTTCTTTACAAATAAAATGTTAGCCATTACAGAGGAACTAATTAACTTTAACCCACAGACGTGCCATTAAGTATGGCAACTTCAGTAACTGCTGATATCCGTTTGGAGTGTTTCTTTCCTATTCACCTCCCTGAGCCAACCTTAGTAATTATTTCCTTCAAGCCTGTTAGATCCCATCACTACAAGATTGTTCAAAGAAGTCTTGCCATTAACTAATGCTACAGTTTTGAATATGATCAATTCATCCTTATTAATGGGTTACGTACCACAGGCTTTTAAAGCAGCTGTAATTAAAGTACTACTTAAAAAGCCTTCACTTGATCCAGCCATCTTAGCTAATTACAGGCCATTGTCCAACCTTCCTTTCATTTAAAAACTCTCGAAAGCATTGTTGCAGAACAGCTGTGTGATCATTTGCAAAGGAATGGCTAATTGGAATAGTTTCCGTCTGGATTCAGAGTTCATCACAGTACAGAAACAAAACAAGTGAAGGTTACTAATGATCTTCTTATGGCCTCTGACAGTGGACTCATCTTTATGCTCGTTCTTCTAGACTTCAGTGCAGTATTCGACACAGTCGACCACAACATCTTACTACAGAGGCTAGAATACTATGTTGGTATTAAAGGGAATGCATTTTGCTGATTTCAATCCTATTTATCTGACAGATTCAAATGTGTACATGTAAAAGAGGAGTCTTCCTCACACACAAAAGTTATGGAGTCCCACATGGTTCTGTCCTGGGACCACATACTTACTCTGGACAGCATTACTTTGGCCTCCAGTGACACTGTGAGGAAACTTGGAGTCATTTTTGACCAGGATATGGCATTTAATGCTCACATTAAACAAATATGTAGGACTGCCATTTTTTAACCTCTGCAATATCACCAAAATTAGAAACATCCTGTCTCAGAGTGATGCTGTAAAAATAGTTCATGCATTTCTTATTTCTGCGTTTGACCATTGTAATTCATTGCTTGTTCTAAAAGTTCCCTAAAATGCCTTCACTTGATCCAAAATGCTGCAACGAGAGTACTGACAGGGACTAGAAGGGGAGATCATGTTTTGCGTATATTGGCTTCTCTTCACTGGCTCCCTGTTAAATCCAGAATTGAATTTGAATTTCTACTCACATATGAAGTCTTGAACAATCAGGCCCCATCCTATCTTCAAGACCTCATTGTACCATATTTTCCCATTAGAGCACTTCTCTCTCAGAGTGCAGACCTACTTGTGGTTCCTAAAGTTTTTAAAAGTAGAATGGGAGGCAGAGGCTTCAGCTATCAGGCCCCTCTCCTGTGGAACCAGCTCCCGGTTTGTATTCAGGAGACAGACACCCTCTCTATATTAGGCTTAAAAATTTCCTTTTTGATAAAGTTAGGGCTTAGTTATGCTGCAATAGGTTTAGGCTGCTGGGGGGCTTCTAATGATGTGCTGGGTATTTCTCCTCCATTAACCTCTTTTCAATCCCCATGCATTTATTTGCTACTGCTGTAATTTTGTCTTCTCTCTCCCATAGCCTGTGCCTCTCTTTTTTCTCTTTCATCTTTTCTCTCTCCCCTCACCCCCAACCGGTGGAGACAGATGGCTGCCCCTCCCTGAATCTGGTTCTGTAGGAGGTCTCTTCCTGTTTAAAGGGAGTTCTTCCTTCCCATGGGGTTTTCTCAGTGTAAAGCAGCTTGAGGTGACTTGTTGTGAATTGGTACTATATGATTGGAACTGAATTAAATTGTTGTGGCAGTAACCTCTGAACCAGATGGTGGAAGCTAGAGGTGAGCAGAGTCATCAAGGTGGAGTTCTAGTGATCCTGACTAGCTTGACTTGACTCTAGAGGCAGCCAACAGGTACTGAAAGGGTACAGTATACGGAGTGAGGCTCTGGCAGTTGATGAGCATGAGGTGTTCTCCAACTTCAAGGGCTCACAATCCTCAGCCTCCCTGAGAAGGTCGGTCATCTGGGTGATGCTCAGAGTAGAGCAACTTCTTCTCCATGACAAAAGGAACCAGCAAAGGTGGTTCAGATATCTGAATAGGATACCCAGGAGCCTCCTAGGTGAGGTGTTCTGGGCATGTCCTAGTGGGCAGAGGCCCCAGGGCTGACCCTGTAGGTAATATAGCTCTCAACATTGCTTGTGAGCACCTTGGTGTGCCCTTGGTAGAGCTGGAGGAGAAGACTGGGGAAAGGGAGATCTGGGCCTCTCCGCTATGGGTGCTGCCCCTGCAAACTGGACCCAGATAAGTGTCAGAAAATGGAAGGATAGATGGATGTCATAGGGTATTTATGACTTTCAAGAGGCAAGATGTTGTACTGCTTTGTGAGCATTTTTGACAGTTCGCTGAAGGAAAAATGTTCTGAACATCCCTATGTGGTTGCAACACATTAGGAACTGCGTCATTTATGACACAGTTACAAGAGTCTATGATGCTATTGCAACAAGTTGCGAAGATTTACGAAATCGTAACCGCTTGTAAAAGTTTTTCTAAATTTTACAACCGGCAACCTGAATTCTGTGACAATATGAAGTGTTCGAAGTCTTGCAAATCATTAATGACACTCAAACTGCTTACAACGTGAAACAACACAAACCAAATTCATGTCAATCCAATAATTACTTTTACATATGCGCATGCCAACACCACAGAATGTAAAAATGTTTTCTTATTTTGACTGATGTCACACTATC
Source organism: Etroplus canarensis (assembly GCA_015106775.1). Lineage (NCBI taxonomy): Eukaryota > Metazoa > Chordata > Actinopteri > Cichliformes > Cichlidae > Etroplus > Etroplus canarensis. Next base: position 9,648 of record VUQH01061561.1, on the reverse strand, counting down.
TACTGTACTCCACAAAAACAGAGGCATCTGCTGACACAGTTTTTGAGTGTCTTTGTTTTCTGTGCTTCTCATCCTCTTGCCTTTCTCACCAGGTTAAACACACCTGAACGGCTAGATTCACTCAATTTTTTACAAATTATTAATGTATGTATTTAAGACACTCTTGTATTTTGTTAGTGCTGTTTAAGATAGCCAAAGTAAATAGTGCTCCATGCAGGTATATGAAGTCTGACTACGTATTTTGCCGAATCCAAATTCAAAATCCATCTTTGTGAAAGTGTCCCTTAAGTTGATTTTGATTCCACAAGACGATGTGTTTCCAGGGGGCACTGAGTGGTTTGGCTGAGGCTGCATAAACAATACATTAAATGGGGAAAGGGGCTTTTTCACCATCAAAAAAGTACATATTTTTCTGCAAGTTTGGATGTGGACAGCTGCCAACCCTGATAAGCCTCACCAAGGCCTTCATACCCGTTATATTTTGTATGCACAAGTGTAAGGGTTAAGGTAGTAAATATGCATTTATTCCTTTGGTTTTTCAGGCAATATGGGAGGGAACTGTGTGTTAAAACCTTCAAAGCTGACTCTCTATCCAGGTTGAGAGGAAACTGCAAAAGGCTAATATTTTCTGTTGTTTTTAAAGAAATGAAAAACGTGCACCATGAAGCAATTTTTGTGGTTTTGTGTAATCTAACTAAACTGTGTAAAATAAGATTTGAAAAAAACCTATTAAAACAAAAGCAGATGGCAGCCCTTTTCAACATAAGTGGACATTAATAGTTCAAGCCTTACCAGAAGGGTGAGGATAGATGTGGCTTCTGGGTCTGGAAAGTGAAGCCAATGTGGAAGTCCCCTTAAAACTGTTTCTTTGTTATGGCCAGCACAGGATGACTCGTCTGGCTGTAAAAGATTGTATTGGAGCCTACGGGAAAATTACCCAAGTGCTCACTTAAATCATGACCACAGAAAACACTCTTCTGATGTTTGTAGACTCAGTTGATGGTTTTAAGTTTTCAGCACAGCGTGGTGTTTCTGCTGTAAAATGAAGCTGTAGTTAGAGTAAAATAGATGATAGAAACTTTGTGACGGTAGCTTGACTATGAACTGCTTCTCAGTCAGATTCACGACTTGCTCATCACTCGTTAAAAAAGGGTGTTAAATGTATGCAGTCAATCACACAAATCAGTTTCACTGATTACATTAAATAATGTGCTATTGGATAAAATTCCTCCCTTATTTTCATTATGGGTAGACGGTCTGTGAATTTCACAAAGACATCCAAAGGTTTTACAAGAAAAGTCTAAATGGCCTGGTGCCATTTGAGCTGGTATAAAGTCCAGCAGTGGTATGTACAAAGCTGGCAGTAACAAGACTGAAAAGGTTGAGCCAATTAAAACTACAGCTGTGTGTCTTGTCTCTCTACCAGCTGCTGATGTGAACTTCAGTTTAACCAAACTTTACTGAAGTCCATAAGCCAACCAGTATTTTCACCTCACAATTTAGGGCATATTTATTTAAAGGGCTTTCAAACCTGCAGTTATATTCATTTGATCCTGACCAGTAACAAAAAGGAGACTATACACTTTCAACTCAGTCTTGCTGCAGATGGTTAAATATTTACAATTTAAAACTGATTAATTTATGTTTCAGGTCATTAATTAAACAGTTTTTTGTTTCCCCTTTGTGTTTCTGGGCAAGTTTATCTATTCATCAGACCGCTCTCATATCTATTGACGTGTGTCCATCTACAAGAAAAGATGATTTTCCACTTTTGAAAGTCCAAAACTTCAGCACATGAAGGCTGTAGTGGCTGGTAGTCTAGCTAATTTTGTCATCTATGTTTTGCCATAAGACCAGGCTGTATCTTTTATGGAAGCAGGGAGGGTGTACTTAGTTTTTCCACAGGACTGCAACTTCCTCACTTTCATATGTAGCAGTTAATATTCAGTTGGATTTAATTGGTTCAAAATCTGCTTGGTAACCTTTTATTGCTTTATTTCAACATTTGGTTTAAATGAGATTTATTGTAAGTCTTTCAATATGGTCCAATATGGATGACAAAGAAAAAAAATACCACAGCTAGGATATATTTGTGTACTAGTGGAAACATTAAATTGCTATTCTTAAAATTTTTTTACAATAAGCAGCACGTTGGTGCAGTGGTTAGCACTGTTGCCTCGCAGCAAAAAAAGATCTGGGTTCAAATCCATCAGTCAGCCAGCTTGGGCACCTTATGTGTGGAGTTTTTCTTCCCTTGTCGGTCCTCTCCACAGTTCAAAGAATGCAAAGAAGTTAGGTTAACTGCCAATTCTAAACTGTCCATATGTGGGAATGGTTATCTGACTCTCTGTGTTGGCGACCTGTCCAGGGTGTGATTGTATTATGACAAGATTAACTGCTGGCTTGATTAGGGTCACAGTAATGAATAATCACTGCATTTATGAATTACAGCAAAGTCACAGCTAGAAGTCAGGGTTCACACCACAGTCACCACAGAAAAGAGGAAAAATGAGGACGATGTTTTGGTATAAATGTAATTAACATGCTGTGTTGAAGGACATTTTCTTTATTAGGCCAAACCACAACTGTTTGTTACCAACACCACTGAAAATTATTTTAACTGGGGTGTCAGCTTCAAAATGATATAAATACACGAATGAAATACAATGATACTGCACCACATTATAAGCATGAGGGTAGATTTCAGTGCACATGGGGAAAGCCATGGGGACTTCCTTGATTTTGGTGGCCTTGTATCTGTAAAGTAATTATAAACAGATTTTGTAAATAGCACACTAAATTAGGGGCACTTAAGAGCGGTTAGCCGGAGTGACGAGCCCTTTTTGTTGAACACATTTTTTTCCTCCTGGTTTTTGGCTTTGGAGGTTAGGCTAGAGAATTATCATTTGTTTTTTGTTTTGTTTTCTTGCAAGGAAAGAGTACGGCTGATTAGATGCTTTTGCATTGTGCTTTGGGAATTGCTCATCCCTGAAGCATATAAACTGCTACTCTTGAATCGTTCTGTGTAGCTGGCCTTTCTTGGGAGTGGGAAGAACGGAGGAGTCACACAGCATGTTCTGTCCAGGTTTCCCCCGGAGGCAGGGTGCATAAGAACACTCCACATTACAAGTACTGTTTTCATACCAGTCATTTACACTCCATTAGTATTTGAACAATGAGAATTTTTGTTCTGTACGCCACACTGAACACATCAAGATACAACTGAAGTGCAGACTTTTGCATTAGCCATTTCTACATTCACCCATTTTCATAAGCTCAAAAGTAACTGAACTAACATCATTTTAAATACAGGGATTGTTTTTAATATTTGGATGGAAATTATTAGCAGTCAGTGACTGCCTGAACTCTAGAACCCATGGACATCACCAAATTCTGTTTCTCCTTGCCTTGAGATGTTCTGCTAGGCCTTTACTGCTGCTGCCTTCAGTTGCTGCTGGTTTGTGGGCCTCTCTGCCTTCAGTTTTGTCTTCAGTAACTGAAAAGCTGCACTAGTGAACTGAGATCAGGTGGCTGGCTCAACCACTGATGAATGTCCCATTTCCTTGCCTTGAGAAACTCTTTGGTTGCTTTTGTGGTTTGGTTTGGGTTATTGTCCCTTTCTACTATGTGAAGTTATGTCCAATTAGTTTTGGATGAATTTGAGCAGGGAGTTTAGCCCGTTACACTTCAGATATGATCCTGCTACTTCTATCAGCAGTCACTTTCTCAGTGCACGCCAGTGGACCTGGTTCCACTGGCAGAGACACATGCCCATGTCATATCATTGCCTCCACCATGTTTAACTGATGATGTGATACACTCTGAGTCATGTGTTTTTCCTTTACTTCTCTATATGTTTCTCTTCCCATCCCCCTGGTACAAGTGCATCTTAGCTTCAGCTGTCCAGAGAATTCTGTGAGCTTCCAATTTAGTTGACTCCTCAAACTGGCCAATGCATTCCTACTTTTTAAGGATGTACCACATTGTTGTTTTGGCTACTCCTAAAGAGTTCAAACTGAGAAGACTCAAGTGGCAAAACACGACTCAGTAAAAGTCCAGGAGTTTTATTGTGCAGTTTAAGTACAAATTTCCAGAAATGTGCAACAGGTACGGTTTAGGTTCACAGTTTGGAATGAAACAGTTCGGTTGAGTTCCTGGATTCACAGTTCATCAGAGGTCCAAGCGGCAACAGGTCCAGACCTGAGGTAAGTTTCACAACACCAGACAGACCTGGGGGAGAATGGGTAACACCAAGAGGGTCTAGGCAGGCATGAAGGAAGCAAACTGCAAGATGCAGCAACAGAGATCAGAATCAGAATACATTATTAATCCCAGGGGGGAAATTGCATTGAGGTAGGTACTTACTGAAACTAAGACAGAGTTAATCCAAACACCACACCCACACCGGATGGCAAAAAGAGGAGAGAGAAAGATAGAAGTGAGTCTACACCTCGAGGACAGCGTACCACAGCACAAAGTTTTTGCTATCACTCTGTCAGGTTTAGTTTTTCAGTCTAACAGTGGCCTCCTTCACTTGCATCAAATCCTCTCTAAACATAGTTCCCACATGTCGTCACAACATACGAGCAGCCACCATTGCTATAGGCAAGCTGCAGGCAGCTGTGCATTCAGGACACTTGAAGAAACGTTGATAACCCAACCATTAACAAGCTGATTGTACGCCTCCAGTGACTTGTAGGCCTGGAATTGCTCACTGGTATAAAAGCTGAGTGCCAACACGATGGTACACGTCTTAGACCCCCATTCCACTGGAGCAGTAAAAATGGCGATTATGGCGATCCTTGCAGATTTAGCATTCCCGATCAAAACGGCACAAAACGACGTGAAATGGCTGAAAATTGGATTCCTGGCGATCTATTGCCGTTATATTCCCGTTAAAAGGCCGGCATTCTCGTTGTGACCCCGGCGCGTTGCTACTGCGTTCAGGATACACTCACAATGTATTAATGCTGATATTGTTTGGCATCACTGCCCTCGATCATGCCGTTTTGACCAGCTATTATCGCCAATACCGGGACTATGCCGGGAATGCAATGGGAATTGCGCGTGATAAACGGCGGTTCAACGTCAGTTCACCGCCAATAATACGTCTTTCATCATCATAGTATTGAATTGCTGGTAATGCTGAAACTTCATGGTTCGCTTTTCCTTTGCTAACGAGTATGGATCCACATCTATTATGCCGATTTTCTCATCGTATCTCTTTCTATCCTCCATACTTAATGATTCAACATAGTCTTTCTCCTTTTGCCTTTCCGTGATTTTGATCACAAGTCGAATCTGACATCAAAACAGTTTAAAACTCGTGGGGGAGATAAACAGCTGTGAGTGTAAACAAGTACACCCTGCCAACAAAGATGGCGTCGCTAAGGAGGTCACATGAAGAAAAACCGTGTCTGTGGGAACTATGTATTAAAAAGTTCCAGTGAACAGCTACCAAGTTCAACATTTGGAATCAACACAGATAATTTATCTGCTTAATTTGTCATGAAATAACCAGGGAGCAGGTCCATCTGCCTATTAAAATGCTTGCCAGTCAATTGTCCAATTACTTTTGAAAAAAGGGGCCTATGTATGAAAATGTCTATAATTTCTAAAGAGTTCAAACTGAAAGTCTGCATTTAAATCCCATCGTAATTGTTTGACATAAAAACCACTGTGGCGGTGTGCAGAAGATTAAAAAAAACATCCAAAACCACACCAACCATAAGATACCGACTGTTGTGAACATGGTCACAGTAAACGCCACATGTAATGCTGAAGTGTAGAAATAAATAATAGAGTATGTGATGAAATATGTCATGGTATATGTGATGGTATTCCCAGTTATACAATATGAGATGATGAGATCTTGTGTTTATATAATGTATAGTGACCATGGGTAGAGTCTGAAGTTGAATCAATGCACATTGACAGAGTCAGCTTCCTTCCTTTCACAATATCTCGGTTTAAAGTCACTTATTTATTAGACATGAAGAATTTACCACCACAGCTGCTCCTGTTGGCACTACAGTGACTTTGGTAACTTCGAAGTGTGTGAAGCAGCAGCAGACAGAGAGCATGCTGAAACGGTACTGTCTTTTTTTAATGTTTTTTTTTTCCTGCCTGAGTGGTGATAAAGAAACTACAGTGCCTTTGTCATCTGTATTTAGCTGCCACAAGGTGTGTGTGGCTTGTTTAAGAGGCAAATATTCAGTTCCAACCAGCACTGGGCTGGTGGGGGTTTCCTTTGCACCACAAAATAAAATAATATAAAAACAGATCTTTCTAACCTTAACTTATTCATGTTATTCAATAGAATTGCCACTGCAGCAGCATAGTTATTGTCAGTGTACTGCCTTTGAAGTCAAATCTAACTTTTTTGATAGAATTTACAGTAGCTTGCAAAAGTATTCTCCCCTGTCAGTATTTTTTCTGTTTCCTTTTTGCTACAACCAGTGAATTAAATGGATTTTTAGGGGGTTATGTCTTTGGGGGGTGGTCTTTAGGGGGTCTTCTTCTTCTCCTCCTGCCTGGCAGCTCCATCTTTAACATTCTATGTCCAATATATCCACTATCCCTCCTCTGAACATGTCCAAACCATCTCAGCCTTGCCTCTCTGACTTTATCTCCAAACTTCTTAACTTTTGCTGTCCCTCTGATGTACTCATTTCTAATCCTGTCCATCCGGTTAAAAAACAAAAAGTGACGCATGCATATTTATTCACCCCCCTTTGCTATGAAGTGGCTGGGGCGGTGGTGTAATGGTTAAGGTGATGGATTCATGATCGAGAGGTCGTGAGATCAAATCGGTTGGGCAAGGTCCCAACCGCAAGTGTACCTCTGTATGCCCAGCAGTAAAACACTGGGAAGGTAACCAGCATCCCATCCAACTCCTAAGTCACTTCACGCTACAGTAACCGGCCCAATGACCCTCTTAGGCTTGGGTGTAAAAGCCAAATGGACTTCATCTTGCTGTGAAGTCCCAATTACCTTCAGAATTCACATAAATAGTTAAATAAGGTCCACCTGTGTGCAATCTAAGTGTCACATAACCTAAGTGTATATATACACCTGTTCTGAAAGGCCCCAGAGTCTGAAACATCAGTAATCAAGAGGTACCACCAGGCAAGCCACACCATGAAGACCAAGGAGCTCTCCAAACAAGCCAGGGACAAAGCTGTGGAGATTTACAGAAAAAAATAAGAATGCACTTAGAGTTCACCAAAAAGCATGTGGGAGACTCCCCAAACATATGAACGAAAGTCCACTGGTCAGATAAGCCTAAAACTGAACTTGTTGGCCATCATAGAAAACACTACTGCATGTCTGGTGCCATCCCAACAGGTCGCATCACCCAAAAGCACCATCCCCACAGTGAAGCATGGTGGTGGCAACATCATGCTGTAGGTACTTTTTTCATGGCAAGGGACTGGGAAACTGGTCAGAATTGAAGGAATGATGGATGGTCTTAAATAAAAGGAAATCCCTAAGAGACTTGCAGCTGTAATTGCTGCAAAAGGTGAATCTACAAAGTACTGTCTTTTGCAGGGTTGAAAACATCTGCATGCACCACTTTAGGATTTTTTATTGTTTAGAAATTTTTTAAACTGTCTTTTATTTCACTTCACCAGTTCGGACTATTTTGTGTAAGTGCATTACATAAAACCTAAAAAAAGAAAACTCTATGCACTATTTCCTCCTGAATTATATTGAATTTTTAAATCATATTTACCTACATGTGTATTTATTCTGCATCTTTAAAGGTCTAATGTTTTACAGAGTGGGAACTGCTCTAATTTCGACTCAGCTTTTCTCACACGTATCATTGCACTACTTACTCTTAATTAGTGTGTTTTCAAACATCATACAGTGAAGAAAACATCATATGTGACTAGAAGTGCCCCCTGCTACCCTGAGAAAACCACATATCAAATGCACATGAATGAACTTGATAAAGTCTGAAAAGGGGATAAACTAATCTACTCTCTTGCAGCTCAGCTCTGACTTCCAACACAAGGGCTTTGCATCTCATTAGCGGCCAATAAAACAAACAAACAAACAAAAAACACATAAGTCTGTATTAGTGGATAATTAAGAAAGGAGATTCTCACAGTAACTTTGCCTGTTAATGATTTTTAAAGCATCGTGCTGGCTTGTTCTCCTTCATCCCATTTCCTGTCCTCGAAAAGTTTGCTGCAGCTGAAACTTTGATGGAAAAAAAATGCTAAACTCCTCTGCAGCCAGCTCTAATTCATACTTGGCTAACTATCTGACTTCTTTTTCTCTCTGCCTGCCACCATATCACCTCACTCCCACACAGCTCTCCTATGAAGCAGCAATTAGCAGCACCTCTGCCTGTAATTGGCTCAAAGAGCTCTGCTGGCCTAATTTCCAGGAGACAAAACCCCTCTACCATGCACAAATGCAGATGCATGCACACATACACATTAAATCATTCCAAAGGATTAGAATGATTGAGGAAAAAGAATTTCCTAATATGAGAAGTTGCTCTCTGGTAATCAGCTTCAGCCACCTCCATTGGGACTTATTAGAATTATGAGTCAATGTAAATAAGTGTAAATGGAAACGGTCTCTTTAAGTTACCTTGTTTTACCAGGCATTTATTTTCACCTGCTTTGCATATGTACTGCATCACATACATCAAGGGCTAGTACGTGATGCAGTACATCAAACTAAATTGCATTCTATTTAATGGAAAATGTTTGCAATTTAAATATCTTCCTTTTTGTAAGGTCACTCTTTTCCTGCAAGGTATAACCTGATAAGCTATGTCTCGTTCTTGTGTTCTTGCCATTCTTCTTGTTTCAGATCCTTTTCTTCCTGGCCTTGTGGTTTTCCCACCATTTTGATTACATTTCCCAGATTAATGTTGTCACGCCCTGTCTTTATTCTGTGCACTGCGCTCGGTTTATGACTGCATCTACGGTGCTTTGCCAAAGTATTCACCTTCCCATGGCTTTTTCCTATTTATTATTTATTTTTTTGTGCTACAACATGTAATTTGAATTTGCAAGCGTTCCACAAGCGACAGAAAAAAGGGAGGGATCAGCATCAGAGGCATAATTTGAAATGAAACAAGGAGCATCCATGATTACATCAGGAAGGTGCATCCCAAGATGAGCTGAAACAGGAGTGCCTCAGGCAGCTGAAAGTGGACAATAAACAAAACGAGGAGCATGAACAAAAAGTCCAAAAATACAGAGGCCACCAGGGAAAAGGTCCAAAAGTTCAAAGGTTCTCTGGTCGAAAATCCAAACAAAAATACAGAACTAGGGCCACAAGGGCATCAAGGTTCTCAAAAGTTCAAAAATGTCCAAAAATCCGGGCACAGAGAGGCCAAAGACAGTCCTGAGGCCTCCGCTCGGGCGGCCGACGAGGAGGCCGGCAGAGAGACCACCGCTGGGGCGGCCGACGAATAGGGTGGTGAGGCCGACGTAGAGACCGCCGCTCGGGCGGCTGACGAGGAGGCCGGCGAAGAGACCGCTGCTCGGGCGGCCGACGAAGAGGCCGGCGAAGAGACCGCCGCTTGGGCGGTCGAACACAAAGTCTGGGGGACCACCTCACGGGCGGCTGACGCAGAGACCACCGCTCAGGTGGCCGACGAGGAGGCCGGAGCAGAGACCA
>VUQH01061559.1:0-11653 GCA_015106775.1 Etroplus canarensis | reverse complement strand
TTGCTAGGGTCAGGGTATGGATGCAATGAGAGCCATTAGTCAGCTCTCTTTGATTTAACTTTTACTGTGAAGCGTTAGCGGAGTCTACTTTTTTCTGTAACTCAAGACATATATTCAAATCATTTTCCTGACCCATAAGACACTTTGCATTCAAACAAAAAATAGAAGACACCATATAAGGAAAAGCATGTTGACACTTGTGAGAATTACACATTGGAATTACAGGTCGGGAGATTCTTGTAATTAAGACAACAAACTACATCCTTAACTCCTGGCCTACCACTCTGTGGAGTCCCAGTAAATTGGTTTAGTACATAAAATTAGATCAGTGATGAATCAAATAACAACTTAATGAACCACAATGCCCTGAAGTAAAGTACCAAACAGATAAAACAAAGAAACAAACAAAAAACCCCAACTAACTGCCATGTTAAGCCACAATTACTCCTGTTCATTTACAGTACTAGGCAGAACCTCTTCTCAGTTGCAACAAGAAAGCACAATGAATGAATTAATGTTAAAAAATTTGGGGGAAAAAAAATCAGCAGACCCTGTTGTAATTATAATGTATGCTTTTTCTGCTGTATTAACAAGCTTCAACAGCCTCCAGTACAGGAGGAAATTCTTCAAGAGAAGAGTCATTTACCCTTTTTTCCCTGAAGAAAAACTTTCTTCAAAATAGAAAATGCAGTGCAGCGTGTTAAGTGCCATTTAATGTTCAATAAAAACTCCTCAAAATGTCTCCGAAACCTTAAGTACCATAAATCCAATTAATGACAGAAGCTACCCAGAGATGCCACAGGGTTAGAACTGGTTTCAACAGACCACTGCTGCAGAGGTCAGCAAGTCTGAGCCAAACTGTTGACAGTCCTGAAGGCTGATAAGATGGAAAACTCACCGACACAAATGTAGCCATTTCAGATTCTGACAGGTGTCTACTGCCGGGTGTTGGAGAGTTGGGTTTCGGTGAACCAGCAATACTGAATTCAGAGTTCCTTTTCCTTTCTATCTGACTGTTAGAGAAGTGTATACTGCAGAAGCCTGCATGTCCTGCTTTATACAGACCAAGCCAAGCAACTGACCCACCCATCTGTGTACAGGGGTGGGGCTCAAAGGAGGACTGACCAATGCTCGGTCAAGTGGGAAAACTAAACAAACACTTTCTTTAGAGAATATATCACACCATTTCTTCTACATGCAAAATTTACTTGATAAAGTCTATTTTAAAAGCTAAAAGGACCTAACTCAGAGTAATTCTGTAAATATCAGTGGATGTTACTGAATGACCATCGACTTTATTGGTGATTTTTTTCAATGATACGCTGTTTATTACGCCATTTACTCATGCTGTAACTATAATGTGGAAAGTTTTTTTATTCACCAAAGTCAATAAGTTGTGTATATTATGCTCATATTAAGCTCCATATGTTCATTCATTTCACAAATTACAGTTCCAAGTAATCCTTATTTACATTCCAATAAATGCTTGGTGCAGTCCATCATTTCATCTGTTTTAAACAAGCCATTTTGGCTTCCTTCCTCCTTTTAAGCCAACTTTCTTCTGATTAGCTGTCTCTTGCAAACATATGGATTTAACATCAGGTGGGGTGGTTGCTGTGCTCACAGACAGAGCTGTATGCCTGAGTTGAGGCAAAGGATATGCTTTCTCTATGACATCATACAGAGTTAAGAGTAAATAAATCTGCCTGAAACCAAGTGTTCGGAGCAATATGAAGCCTGAGCTCCTGGCTCACAGGAATTACTTTGCTGTATGCTGAACTTATTATTTAAAACTTTGGTCTTGTTTAATATGAACGTTTACCATTAGAACAATACATAAACTCCCTGGCCTCTTCATTAGGTATACCTGTTCAAAAGCTGGATAAATATTATATATATGGTGACAACTCAATGCATTTAGGATGGCCCACTGAAGCACAAACTGAGCATCAAAATGGGTAAAAAAAAAAAAGACAATTTAAGTGACTTTGAACATAGGATTGTTATTGGTGTTGGACGGGCTGGTCTGAGTATTTCAGAAACTGTTGCTCTACTGGGACTTTCCCATACAACCATATCTAGGGTTTACAGAGAATAGTCCAAAAAAGAGAAAACAGTGGCAGATTTCCAGACAAAAATGCCTTGTTGATGCCAGAAGTCAGAGGAAAAAGGCCAGACTGCTTCAAGCTGATAGGAAGGCAACAGTAACTAAAACAACCGCTTGTAACAATCAAGGTATGCAGAAGAGCATCTCTAAACACAAACCCTGAAAAAGACTGCAGCAGAAGACCACACTAGGTGCCACTCCTGTCAGCTAAGAACATGGAAGTGAGGCTACAATTCCCACAACTTCAAAATAAAACGGACAACAGAGGATTGCAACAGGTTGCTTGATCTGATGAGTCTTAATTTCTGCTGCAAAAATTGGATGGCAGGGTTAAAAATTTCTGTAAACAACATGAATGCATGGATCCATCCTGCCTTGTTTTAACAGTTCAGGCTGGTGGTAGTGGTGTCATGGTGGAGGGGATATGTTCTTGGCACACTTTGGGCCCCTTAGTACCAACTGAGCATTGTTTAAACACCACAGCTTACCTGAGTATTGTTGCTGACCATGTCCATCCCTTATGACCACAGTGTACCCATTTTCTGATGGCTGCTTCCAGCAGGATAGCACACCGTGCCACAAAGCTCAAATCATCTCAAACTGTTTTTTGAGCATGTAAAGGGTTCATTGTACTTAAATGGCCTAAATGGTCACCAGATCTTAATCCAATAGAACCTCTCTGGGATGTGGTGGAACAGGAGATTTGCATCTTGGATGTGCAGCTGTCAAATCTGCAGCAACTGTGTGATGCTATCACATCAATATGGACCAAAATCTCTGAGGAATTTTTCCTGAACCTTGTTAAATCTATACCACAAAGAATAAAGGCAGTTCTGAAGGCAAAAGGGGGTCCAACCCAGTACTAGCAAGGTGTAACTAATGGAAGCGGCTGGTGAGTGTATGTCTAACTCATGAACAGGAAAGCCACATATTTCAGCAAAAAGAGAATATTAAACAATAAAAACACCTTCATCAGACTCAATATTCTGAATTTCAAATAACTGGCATTAGCAAAACGTAAGCCTAATATGATCACAACAGCTGTGGAAATATAATTAATAGATAATCAAAGCACATATGCTGATGATGCCAATAACGCAGTGTTTTTAATATGGGTGGTGAGGAGCTGTGGATTATAAAGCTATTCAGAACTTATTCGGGTGCATAGCGTCTGCGGTGTCCACATTATTAAAAAGACATCAAAATTAAAAAGCCATGGGTGTATAAGGAATTTATACTGGAACAATGTGCTGGTCATATAGAGGTATTTCAGAAAAATGAATAAATCCATCTAGCTATTTAAATAGCATCTATCCTGCTATTTCCCCTCAGGCCAAACACTGAAGATTAGTTAGGAAACCATTTGTTACAGTTGAAATATTTGCATGTTACAAACCTAAAGTGGCTGACTTCTAAAGCCGCATAGTTTTGTGCAGCAATGTAAAATAGTTAATAAACACTGATTGCATGCAATTGCATCATTAGATGACAAGAAAATGATTCTAATAGAAAAAAAACCTTCTGTTTCTAACAGAGCTTTCAAAACCACAGCAAGATGATTTCCTTACTTTGAAAATTCAGTTGAAGTCAGACAGGCACTTAAAGGACATAAAAAGTGGTATGCCTTGGGAAACTTCTGGCACTGGCATACGGCATATGTGAGCATAATGTCTAATTTCAGTAATGTGATGTGCAACCACAAACTCAAATCATAAATGCAGAGATTCACTGATACACATGCAATTTAAGCCTTACTCCCCTTATCTACCTACATATTTTGAAGGGTTGTGATGAACAGTGTTAGCATAGCTCACACTGTGTATTTGCTTTATTGATAATTTATTTAATTTTTCCATCACTACCTCCTGTTTTCCTTGCTATGATCAATTTCCTCCTGTAGATCATTAAAGTTTTGTGTAATCTAATCTTGGCAGGAAACTGTTTTTTATATATATAGTTTTTTGCTTGAATCATCAAACAAGAAACTATTTGTTCCTCTGTTATAAATATTACAGCCTCAATTGTAATACATACTGTAAGTGATAAAAGCAGCAGACATTTAGGTGATAACCTCAATGCTACTGTTTCAAATTCAGATGACAATTAAATGATTATGAGGGGAAAAGACTCAGTAAAAAGGTGCACATGGTTGATGCTGGGCTGGATCAAACACAGACAGACAGCTGGCTGCAGATGGATGTTTACAGCTAGAATGACCTCATGCTGTTTATCCTCTTGTCCTCTAGTTACCACTTCTGGCCCTGCTATCATCAGCTGGCCTGAAATGAAGCACTGATATGATAAGCTCTATGAAGAGAAATCTCTACCTGATAAAAGGTGAGTGTATGTTCTGAAGTGTCATGGAAGTGACACTTTCCACTCCAAAACAACACTGACGATACGGTTTCTGCACGGCAATAAGAAATCACGATAACCTGAAATGCAATCCCTTCCATCACGTGTACCCGTTTAATTTACGCTAATCCTTTGACATGCAGTGTATGCACTTGGAGGGACACACGTGAGTTGGTGCCACAGAAAGATTTGATTTCCTCATCTCGGGATCTTGGCAGCAGACAAACCTGCACAGTGGCCAATCAAGCATTAGGCCGATACCACATACTGGAGTTTAAGGGTAGAAAGTGGATAAACAACCACCTATATAAAGCTGAAGAGTTATTAAGGACATTTTTTTTTGCAGAAAGTTGAATTTCAGTTCAGTTTCATGCCATGACTTTAACACTCAGCAGCAGTGCATAATTACCTCTAACCTGTGCATTCCCACACCAGCTCTTCCTGCATATAAAATATAAAATGAGCCTCCAGCTTTCTTTCTTATACCATATCCATGCTTGTATTTGTGTTAACATGAAACAAGAAGCAAAACAGATAGCCACAGTAACAGATACACTTAACCTTGATCCCATATACATACAGTATATCACAGCTGTTGAGCTCTGCCAGTCATACATGGTGCATGGACTGTCAGCACCTGCTGTTCAGCCTTTTAATCATAAAAATCATTTTAAATTTATGGAAGCAACTATTAAATCCTCTTTGCATCATTACAAAGACTAAGTAAAGCTTTGCATTTATAAAGAGTCATGCATTACTGTACAGTTACTGACTTTAGACATCCAGCTTCAAGTTACATGAATGCAAAAGCATAACACAGACATAGTATGAGCTTTAAATGAGCAAAAGACTAATAAATACTTCACACAGGTGAGAACTCTCAATGAGATTGTGGAGATTTATTGCTGTTTATTATTGTGTGTAACCCAATACTGTGACAACAGAGGGCAGAGAGTTTAACACTCCTGGAGTCATAAACAAGTCTCAATCCCAGTTTAAAAAATTAATTTATTTTCTATCCTCCAACTTGTGACACACATTCCTGTACTATACAATTACTCAGTTCTATGGTTAGAAGTAGTGAAAAAAAACACAAGTGCTTGTGAAACTGCAAAATGACACATACATACAGGCGTGTGCATGCACAGAGACCCAGATAAATCAATTCTGCAGAAGGACCTTTCCCTCTAATAATAGTCTCTGCTCCATAAATACCTCCCTTCCTATCTTTCTCTCTGTTGCCAGAGGTCAAAGTGGGTTGATTAATTTGACCTTTGCAAAGCAATACTGCCAAAGAGGAGGAAGATGAGAAGAGTAACAAAGTGAGGGACAGAATTAGGCATCCATTAAGACTCCTAAAGTAGAAAATCTTTTGGATAATTGTTTCTAAGTGCTAAATGTTGTCTAGTGAGATGTTCTTGTTTTCGTGAACTTGAAAGTATGAATATCTGCATATACTGTGTGCAAAAGTCATTTGAGACCACATCAATACAACACAATAAAGCTGCAAGCAGAAGAGCAGCTTGAGGATCAATACAAGGCAAGCAGTATAAACTTTCCTCTCACTATGGCCTTGCACTGTGACTGGGTGCAGGCAGCCACTTAGTCACACTGTCTGGAGGCAGGCAGGCTGGAAACTACACAGAGACACCCGATCTGAATGCAGAGCACTACACGGTGCCATAAAAAAAAAAAAGAGATGTCATATCTTTTTCTCTGTCTGTCTGCCTCTGTTGTCAGTGATAAAGGTTACAATTTATCCTGCATCACACCAGCAGGTCTGCTTCAAAGCCAAAAACAGCAAAGGTTGGAGAAGAGATATAAAGATGTTAACTGATGATTTACCCACAGTCCTCAACAAATCAGAATCACCAGTCAGCCAGATTAAATAAAAGAATAAAACATTATTTTTGGAGCTCATCTCAATCATTTGCAATAAATCATGTGATTTTTTAAATTAATATTTTCAGCCCATGCTAATCTAATCTGCAATACCTTGCAGTGAAAAAATTGATAAATATATAATAAAAAAATTACAGAAATACTACTCAGAATCCTTCATTATCCGTTGAAGTATTACCAAACTAGTCACTGTTCTGGTTGTTTTAAGCATATACCAGTAACATCTCACTTCCTAATGGCCTCCAGCAGTTTGCATTTTTAACATTTAAAAAATGCTAATTAAAATGTTTCTACAGAGTAAAGCCGGCAATTAAATTTACTAAATGTCTATGAAAAAGATACACTTGAACAAGTCCAGCTGTTCTGAGCACAGGTGGAGTTTTGGGGCTGAGGAATAAACAAAAGAGCCCAGAGACAGATCTGGATTTAGAACTCTTCTCAGATTATTATAGAGGTGATAAATGGCATATATGTATGTGGCTTTACAGAAGATATGAAATGAATGCCATTAATGCACACACGTGCTGACAGATTGGGTTTCAGAAGCCATATAACTCAAATGCTGGTGAGTGAGGAACCAAAAGATGAATAGTGGTGGCTTCTCAACAATCTTACACTTAAAGATTCAGGTGGAATTGCCAAGCTCCAAAGCAGACTTTTAATAGCGGTGTTGAGACAAAATGAAGTGAGGCTGTGAGGGTAATTGAGAGAGGACACGCAGTAATGGTCTAGCATTAAGTTCTCTATATGGGGTTTATCCTGTTAGTGTACTCAACTAAAAACATGAATACATTGGTAAGAAGAAAAGGCCTAAAAGGAGTACTTAAGATGTATGTTACACCTTACATGTTTTGTTTCTTTTTTAATGTGTACAGTCCCTTCAATGTTCCCCAAGGATGCCATTTCAGCTGGCGTTCATTTGCTATGACTGCTCCCCTTAAAGTATGTACACATTAACATGTTTAAAATGCCTTACTTAAATCCCTATACACGTGGCTCTAGAGTGAGTGTTTCCACATCCTGCTGAGGCACATGTGTTTATATCTAAAACAAAAATCACTTTCATCTCTAGGCCTCTCTCATTTCCAATATACCCCCCTCCTGTCATCCTGCCCTACCTCAAGGTGTCATAACCCTCAGTGGAGCTTCTCCTCTTCCCTGACAGCAAACAGGCAAAACACTGGTCAGACATCACTGCCTCCTGTTTCCTGTCATCTCGTGGTACATTTCCCAGTAAAGATAAATGAAGGTGGGATGCGGTGAAGAGATGGCCAAGACAGGAAGGATGAATGGAGAAAAATAAGGATAATGAGAGCGGTCAGGTTGTGGTCAGGTAGATGAGTTGAGGAAAAACATAAGAGCGGAGTAATAAATGAGATTGGAGGGTGTAAGTGTAAAACAGTAGAAAAAGGGGAAAGAAGATGAGAGGGTCAGTGAGGTCAAGAAGAAGTAATGACTTAAATCACAGAGAGATCTTATTCACAAGGAAAGAAAGGGCTCTTCAGGTAAAAATGAATTGAGATTTTTATGTGGATTATGTGGTGTATTTTGAAAACATGTTGAATGAGAATGGCATACTAAATGCACACTGAGCAAATGTGCCTATGCACTTAGTAAAAAGACCCATTGGTAAGTCCTAGGTACACATTAACCACCCTTAAAAACATAAGTATGCAGTATATGGCTGGGGATGAACTGAATATATTTTCCTTGAGACGAACGACTCTGCTGGGAAGTACAAAACTAAAGTCAAAGCGGAAGAAGAGAAGAAAGGAGGAGGAGAATAGGCTATTCTTCACTCCATTTAGGGTCTCTGCCTCTTGTGGGGCTGCATCCAACCTATTCCCAGATCCACTGTTGGATACCCTGCCCTGCATGCATAAACATAAGTGATTTATAACACCACTAAGGCACAACTTCACAGAGCTGAGAAAAGCCTGTCGTGCACAGGCATTCACCCCAAGGACAGCACATACACACACACATGCTAAGCGAAAACAGCAATATGGTGTGAAATAAAAGGGATTTACACCCTGGACTACAAACACTGCAAACTGCTTGTGTGCATGAGTATAAATTTGTAGTTGCTGGTCAAACGTTCCTCTCTGATGCTTGTATGCTTACATTTTAGTCAGAACAGAGGCACTTTCAAAGATAAATACGCTATGTTGTAAAGGATGATAGAGCAGTGTGCACCATGCATTGTATGTAGCATGCATGTACAGTATGTACATTGTTTAAAAGCGAAGTGTTTCAATGATAATACCTGCAAAGACTTTCTAAAAGCAATCTGGTTCAGAGCAACTACTTGGGAAAAATCAAAATATGAGATTATATAGCAATTTATATAGCATTCACAAAAATATTGGCTCATCATAATGTCTCATAACAAATCCCATCCAGAAAAAGATCCCATAACTGTTTTGACACTTCAAAAAATGAGAACACAAGTGTCTCTGGATCTGCAAATACTCACACCCTGTTTTAAATAAACATCTGTCTCTGATAAAACCCGCACGTTCTCCTCTCAGTGTCACGTGGCTGACGGTAAGAAGAGCAGAATGTATTGTATACACAGTCATAACACTTGACTCTGGTACACTGAATTGAAGCAATAAAATGATGAAACAATAACAGACACTAAATTCAGGCCTATTGGTCACTGTGACACATTATCTCATTCAAGAAGTGTGGATAATATTTTTCATGTATTTGAGAAAAACCAGCAGCATGATTCTCCTATCATTCTAATTATGACACTAAGCTTCTGGCTTTAAAAAGGACACAAATAAATGCCAGTCTTTTTATCCAAGCTCATGCTAAGCCCCTCTTCCTGTCAGAGTTGCTGTGCTGTTTTCATCAGCATAGAGCCAGGGAGGCAAAGAAAAGGGAAGCTTTTCACATTCCTCCTCTTATGTTCACTGCTCTATCAATCTGCATTTGAAGCATATCACCTTGCTATCACCCTTTTGCTAAGCACCCAGTACCCTGACCCATATATGCACCTTGACTTGCTGTCTCTTGAACCTCCAGGACATGACAGGCCTGTGACAATGAAAACAGAGGTTTAAAATACCTTGGAGGACATTCTTGGGGTGTATTAGTTTACTAGGAAGTCATGTGATGTACAAACATCTATATGCTTCATCGTGATGACTGTTGACAAATGAGTAAGCAGAGACGTGCACAATCATGGCTCAAAAGAAGAAAAGGTCTTCAGTGTACAACACATAACATATACTGCTCAAAAAATTAAGGGAGCATGCAACCATAACAGAAAGTCAGTTAAACTTCAGGGATATCACTCTGTCCTGTGAGGAATCATAAACCATGTGAATCAGTTTCTCCTACTTTTGGGCAACTGAAAGTGGAAGCAGGTCTACTACAGAGGCGACAACAAGACAACCCACAAGGGACTTTTTGCAGGTAGTGGCTACAGATCATTGCTCTCTCTCTCTCTTTTTATCACTTCTGACTGATTTTCTCCAGTGTTTCATTTTGGTATCATGAGATAGTACCTGCTGCCCATTCAGGGTGCATAGGTAGTTCAGCTCCTCCAGGATGGCACATCCATACATGCTGTCCCAAGAAAATGTTTTGTGTTTCCCGGTGCAGTCTCAAGAGTGTGGAGGAGATACCAGGAGATGGGCCATTACGCAACTGAACAGGCCATATAAGACTATCAACCCAGCGCAGGACTTGTATCTGCTCTTTTGTGTGAGGAGGAACAGGAGGAGTGCAGGCAGAAAAATGACCTGCGACCTACTCGTGCATGTTTCTGACCAAACTGTCAGAAACAGACTCCATAAGGACGGCATGAGGTCTCAACATCCTTTAGCAAGGACTTGTGCACACAGTCAAGCACCATATAATTTGACTGAGATTTGCCTGAGAAAATCAGAATTGGCAGGTCCACCATTGTTACACTGTTATCTTCACACATGAGAGCTGGGTCACATTCAGCACATGTGACAGACATGAAAGAATCAGGGGAGGGCATGGCGAACATTGTGCTGCCTGCAACCCCATTTAGTATGACTAGTTATGCAGTAGGTCAGTGATGATCTGGGGAGGCTTAGCCTTACAGGGTTGCACAGACCTCCATGTCCTAGTCAACCAGTCGTCTAGATATCTGGATGAAGTCTGGACTATTTATCAGACCAGCGTTCCTTCTGATGCAGGAACACTGGCATGTAAGGCATCAATGCCACTGACTAGCCTTCACAGTCCCTAGACAGGATGCCATTTGAGAATCCATGAATTATGAATTTGTGCATCTGACACTGCCATATAGCACCACAAACTATCCAGGAGCATGTCCAGATGTTGTCAGAAGTGCATATAGACACGTGTGGGTTACACACACTTCTGAGCCACATTATGACATGAGTTGGATCAGCCTGTGATTTCAACTTTTAACTTAACTTACCCTAAAAGGCTTGATGATTATGGTTTCCCCTGACCATTGTCGATAGGATTGAGAGTTCTGGGCCCTCGGCTCGAAGAGAACATCATGCGGGCATGTTTGTGATGATGAGACACAGAGGACTGAAATGATTATGCTGATGCAAAATATAACCAATATGCATTGTATGTGCTTTCTGCTATATGTTTGAAGTATCACTCAATCACAGTTGAAGTTAGATGAACAAGTATCATGATTATGCTGGTGCAAATGCAACCAATATACATTATATGTACTTTCTTCTACATGTTTGAAGTATCACTCAATCATATTTGAAGTTAAATGAACAAGTAACATTTTGAATTAATACAGCTAATGTTACAAAATAGTTTGAAATGAATCATAACCTTGTTGTTAAGCAAAAGTGTGTGCGCTGGCTGGAATGCGTTATCTGTAAACAAGAGACATCTGACCTTGAAGGGCCAGACAGAGAGGGGACAGGGTGTATGCTGACTCAGAAGAAGAGAGAAACACCTGGCTGGAAAATCCCCATTGTCCGTAAACAGGCACATCTGACCTTGGAGGGCCAGACAGGGGGAGACAGAGTTATGCAGGAGAGGAGTAAAGTTTTTTGCTATCGAGATGTGGAATTTGAGCGTCACAGTCTTCGAGAGTCACGGTGTGCTGTGAAGAAGTGCCCAGAGACCAGAGAAGTCCAATTGCAGAAGGGATCTTCAACTTTGTCCACAGCGGCCCTCGTGAGAAGGAGGTTCCCCAGCTGAGGACTGAATTTGGCCATTGTGAGATCTCTTAAATCCCCCCGCTACACGGTGGGACGAGTGCCTGGATCCCTCTGGATTCCATACGGAATCAAGGACCCATCG